>KN818223.1:775435-944504 GCA_000827485.1 Amanita muscaria Koide BX008
AATCCCGAGTGATAACCACTACACTATAGTGCCACTGCAATTTGTTGGGGCGGAAAATGCCGAGTGCGGGGCAGCAACTGTCAGGGATTGTTTGGGGTCGTGTGCCAATGATAGCAGACTTTTGAATTTGTTCTAATTTTAGCTCTTTTTCACGAACTGTCATGTCAAAAGGTTTTCTTACCCTTTGTTGCCATTGACGCTCACTAAATGCATGTATTCAGAAACGCCTACATCCGTCGTGTCCTTACTGGCTCGCGCACTGCAGAGGATACGCTCAACGCCACCTCGTATCATTGCATCTCCCCCAACCCGTAAGTCTTAGCTCATCATTGTTGACGACTTTCTGAGTGTAGCAGAACCTCGCCGAGCGGCTGTGGCCTTGTTAATCCGGGTGGCACCCTCACCCAGTACACCTTTACCGACAGAAAACAACGTAAAGACTCTCAACGACTTTTTCGAGCTCGACTGGGTCAAAGACCCAAATGCACGGCCAGAAATTCTGTTTCTCCACCGAGAGAGTCCACCCTTAGATACCGCCTCGCTCTCACATATTAAAGGGAGGGAAAGCAAAGAAGCGCAAGTCGCATTCCCAGGTGGAAGAGCTGAACCAGACGATGAAGGTGGTTTATACACAGGTAAGCAAATTTATGTTATGGATAGGAAAAGAGTACTTATAACTGACATCACAGCTATGCGTCAAACCTGGGAGGAAATAGGCATCGACCTCGCTGAAAAAGATTACGTGCTTGTCGGCCAATTGGATGACCGCGAAATCACTACCTCCCTTGGCAAGCGGCTTTTGATGATTCTATCCCCATACATCTTTCTGCAAGTTACGCCTCAAGCACACACACCAGATCCTATTCCAAGTACCACATTGCATTGGATTCCCTTGTCTAGCCTCGTTTCTCCAGATTCGCCTCCGAAATGGTCGTCCGTCACAGTTGACGCAGCTTCACGCTTAGTCTCCAAGCACTCTCCCATTTTTCGCTTTTTAATCCAGCTTCTCATCGGCACAATGCAGTTCCCGGCTATCGTTATGGAACTCCGCACTCCCGTGCCTGTCAGCGCCAAACCAACGAGCACACATGACGTGCTCGAAAAAGGAATCAGCCACAAGCCACTTGCCCGACATTTGAAGCTTTGGGGTTTATCACTCGGCATGACACTTGACCTCATGTCATACATGATCTACCCACCCCCGCCACCCAATCAAAGAGCATATACTCCAAACAGCGCATCTCCCCCACCTTCGCCGCTTGCCCAAGTCATGCAACTACCATACCAAGAAGTTGCTGAGGACTTGCGAGTTGATCTAGTGGCTCCTAACTTGGCGAGCGTTTTCCCTAGATTTTCATATCCCGATGTCAATTTCTGGATTTGGTAAGCAGATCACTTTCTTTACCCTGTGTAAGGTCACGCTCATTTTATTTGCTCCCTAGGGTGTTCGGCAAACGTTACCGTGCGGTCATACGTGGCTGGGAAGCCAGTCTCCGCGCCGGTGGCGTCAACGATCGAAGGTATGTACCTTAATCAAAATTAGCCCATGATATAAGTGGGCTGATCCCATGACGTCAGAATAAACTGGTCAGGCTCTGCTCTGAGTACCTTTTATGCATCGGTCCGCAAGGCCCTCATTGTCGTTTTTGTCGGTCGGGCTTTGGGCATCTTGTTTGGTCTGGCATTCGCAGGCTGGTGGGTTTTCTGGTAAGCAACAGACTTTGGTCCTTTGTCTTTATTCCTTCTACATCGATATGTATTACACAACCTGTAGCGTGTCCATAGCTCTTTAAATCCCCTTCAAACGTGATTCTCCTTCCTCCGATGTCATGTTTATACTATGCATCTTTTCTTACAACGGTAGACCGCATATTATACAGTCACTTCCACCATGATCGTTTTCAAGTGTACAGTGAGGACAAATTCTAATGTTGGGTGGACTTGAATGGCCTGATGCTTGATCCGCAGCAATCTGGTCAAAAATTTCTGGAGGAATGTCCTCGTCCATATCGTGCGAGGCTGATGTAGGTGCAGCTGTTGTTGGCCGTGCAGCTGAACAGAGCAACCGTCAGTGATTTCGCATGCAGATAAATTCAAGACGTACGCGCGTTGTCCACGGTCAGTGTCATGAACATCTGCCAGCTTTCCGTCGCCAATAATGCGTCAAGCTGGGACAGATCTTCCACCAAAGTTGCGGAAGACGCGACTCGCATAAACGTCTTGAGATCCTCCTGTACGGATGTGCAACACCATCAGTATCATCGTCATGTAGAAAATAATCAAAGCGATCATACACCAGAAATCAAGTTCGTTGTTCCCATGAACGCGACAAGATGCAAATCGCTCAGCCATTCGGCCAACGCTCGTCTCTTATGCGCCTCCCCAGGTTTGGCAACCTGGCTGTTCTCAACGGTAGGCGCTTCCAATTGTGCGAGACGTTTGAGAACGAATTCTAGACTTTGGTCTTCTAAACCAGGTCTGTTCTCGATGGGGAATTGAGTCGATCGGAAAACCGGCGCCGGGTTTTGAGGGAACCCATGTGTAACCTAGGAGCAAAAAACTAAATAAAAAGATGCACGAGGCGACCCATGAGCACATACATTGACCATCAAATATTCCACAGGGAAACAAGGCTTGGCACTTTTCTTCACTTCCAGGCCATACTCGTTCTTATAGGAGAAGAAGACATCTGGGACATATCTTGCTGAGTCAATTGACCTATCTTCCTCTTTGACCCTGACAATTCCCGGCTCAATGCTTGCTTCAATCATATCCGCATCAACCATTGCCACAGCCTGTTCAGAAACTTGGTACGCTGCAACGTCTACTTGACCATCCTCTGTGGCTGTCAACACTGCCGTCACAAGCCGCGACCCAGATTGACCTGTTGGAGAAGAGCGAGAGGGAGTTGGATAGTTTTTCTGTACTCTTGCCGCGAATATTGCTTCCAAGGATGATAGAAAGAACGATTGAGGGTGTCGCTTGTATACATTCCTTGTCCTATCTTCGGGCGTCGGAACGAGGTCTGTAAAGATATATCCAACAACAGTCAGTGGCACGGAGGCCGATGCTATAAGTTCTCTGATGCGGGGTTCTTCCTCCCATGGCCAGCCCAGAGTCAAGCCGTCGACTTCACCTTGTTGAGGGGGTTCGTATATTGCTTCGACAACAGCCTTGACGCCCATCGGGACCTTGTCATAAGGTTCATAGTGCCCAATCAGCCAACCAAACCGCTGTAAGCCAGTCTTACGCCAGGCTTGTAGAAATCGTTCGATGATATCGGTCGACGTTATTTCCAAATGATCAACCATCCTGAATGGTTGGGATTGCAGCGTGATCGTGGATGGTTGACAGGCCGTGCATATGCCAGCTGGCCACGGAGGATGGCCACCGCTCGGGCAGGGAACCTTGACTTTGTAGGATGTCGGATTTAAAGGCGGAAGCACGGACGAGGATGAAGCAGACGATTTCGGTGTCAGCTTGGACAGATAGGCATGGTAGGAGAGATACTTGATGTTATGTTCCTTGTGGTACGCAGCGTCGTATGGTTCCAAAGGCATACAGTAGTCGCACATTCCATTTGCACCGTGCTTGCAAAAGCGTGAATCACGTTCGCGCGCTATCTTGCCGCTCTGTGATCGCCAGTGGACGTCAACCTGATCCTCTTGCACTGTTTCCCATGGTCGTTTCGCTGTGTCACTGACGATCGGGGCAGATGGTGCTTTGGTCACTGACTCAGCATCAGATTTGGGCTGGTATTGCACAAACACAAGGTCGGCATGACTATGACTGTTGGGTCTTTCTTGTTCTGTCATATGAACAGACTTACTTTAGCCCCAAGCTCTTTAGTGTTCGTCCAGCTAGAGTTATCAACTTGACTTCATTACCACGGGGTTGATTCGAGATAGTGACGGTTGAGGGATCCACATCGTTTGCCGTTTCCAGGATCTTGAAAGAAGTGTCAGGGACGACCTAAGAACGGATGGCGGATGAGAAACCTTGGTCATCAGCTCATTGACATCGCCGTTGGGGGAGAGCTCCAATCGAAAGTTGCCATCCTTAGATCGTATTCTGATTAGCTTGGACGATGTCAGTAGGTTCGCCTACTCGAATGTCTGAAATACTCTACCATGATGAAAGTCAAAGCAAGACAAACGCTCAGTAAGTAACAGTGACGCGTACAACATCAGCGGGACGCGTAATAGCCACGTGCCAAAGCCTCTAATTTAACTGAAGTAGGTATCAGAGGGCACTGGAACAAAGGACTCGGATCATTACAGGTATGCATACAAAAAGCCAGGACAGATAAGGCCCAAGGTGTAATCTAACTGCTATATCAGCCGCTGTCCTGCTCGTTTGCGCAATTTCTTGACCTTGTACAATACAAAGCAGAAGCATCATGACATGATACTTACTTATCATGGTCCTGCAGGTGGTTTATTGCGTGAGCTCACAACCGCAAGTTGTTACGTGATAACTGGTTAGGTGTGGCGTATGGTGTCGCAATCCTAGTGGTGTGATTGCGAATTTACTTGAAGCAGTCATCAATCGTTACAAGTCTGCCCCCTCTACTGCCATGCCATCTTCCTAGCGAACATCCGAAAGAAACTCACTTTCGTTTTATGCAAACCCCACAAACCCAATTTAAATCGAACTTTTGATATGGATAGAGATTTTCAGAATACCCAAAGGCGATCACGCTCTGCATCAACTAATGAGGTGCCACAATCCAATGCTGCCGTCACTGTAAGTAAGTAGACAATATGACAATATTCGAGATCCAGGAGCTAACGCCAACCTAGATCAGAATGACGAGGCATTCTTGGCACAGCTGGCGGCGATGTCGGGTTTCGTCCAATTACCCGGGGGCGAAAGTTCGTTCCATGCACCAGACCCGCTGACACAGAGTTACGCGCAGCAACATCTCCCATCCTCATCGTCGCATTTATATGAACAACCCATACCTGGGCCTAGTTCTCAACCGAACTTATCGACATTTCCCCCGGCATCACATTGGCCACAGTCGTACCAGGATTTATTCAACAACTTGCTTTCCACCAGTGCTGCTGGTATGTTTTTAGGTTTGCAACCTGTCTGCTATACAGTGTTTATTTGCCTGCAGGACCAAGTCATGCGACTTCGCCTGTGGCAAGTCCAGGCACTAGCATTGCAACGGAACCCGAGATACTAGACGACGAACGTGCAGCCTCAGAAGAAAAGCGGCGTCGAAATACTGAAGCATCAGGTACTGTCTGTTTACCGGCTCATGCAAGAACGAGACTGATATCGCGTCCCTTTCAGCGCGCTTTCGCATCAAAAAGAAGCAGAGGACGATTAACCTTGAACGTTCCGTGTCAGACTTGACGGGCCGTGCCGATGAACTGGAGCGAGAGGTAGCAGATTTACGCCGAGAAAACGGCTGGCTGAAGGAGATTGTTATGTTGAAGGGCACGCGATTCGCAGCATTTAACCTAGCCCAGCATTTGCAGGCCATGAATCAGAATCTTGTCAATGAGAAACCCAAGAAAAGCAGAAGAAGTCGCTCGTTGGATTCAAGGGTTGAACAGGAAAGTAGCGAAGACGAAGAAGACGAGGCCGAGGCAGCTGATAAGAAAGGAAAGGGCAAGAGAGCAAGCGATCATGATCATAAATAGCATTTCCTATCTTGCAGTTTATTCTCACGACGTAGTTGATGCCTTTCACATGTCCTTTGGTAGACCTCCTTCAATCAATGTCGGGTTTAAAACAACCCCTCCAGATCGTGGTTCCTTTCCGCTCGACCATTATGGTGAGCCCACCTTGGTTTCCGGTGCTGAAGCAATGCTGAGTCTGTGAGAGGGGAATGCAAAGAGAAGATGAAGTTGTACATGGATTGCTTGAGGCGAAACTCTGGTACATCCACGATTTGTCGAGCTCTCAGCAAAGATTACTTGGAGTGTCGCATGGAAAAGTATGCAATCTCATTCTGCACTAATCGTAGCTCACTGGTCTCATCGCAGGGGCTTGATGGTACGGGATGATTGGAAGAATCTAGGCTTGGCAAATGTCCAGCCTGAGAACCAGGGGGTTATTTTGGAGGAGAATGGGAACAAGAAATTTTCACCATGACGTGCTCAGGGTGTCCTCCTTGATTGTCGCACTTAGACGAACGTTTGATTACAACCAATATCTTATGTTTCGTGGAGTGACCCAACAGATGAGTGAATCTTGCGCTAATCGATTACCTATTCGTGATCCTGGTCGTCACCTTGTACAATCCCTTGAATCTTGGTACGTTTCTTCCTACCGCGGTCAACAGTAGAAATTAACTAATTGGCTTGGTTAAATAAGTGATTGCTCGGTCATAAACCGAGTATATGCGCTAAGGAGCAATGTGCTTCTTCGTTTCATTGCTAAAGAAGCACGTTCGAACCTGACGCTTATTTGACATGTCGGCGTGTCGGCAATCGCAGGATTCAAGACAAAATCCAAATTTATGTGTATCTCGAGCGTATCACTTCCTCAAATGGGCATAGTAAGTTACGGCCTCGGAAGGAACCAATCATAGATGAGAACGTTCGTACTCCAACGAGGCAATTCCAACAGGCTTTTATTCGCAAGAGCCGTTTCGTCATTGATATATTGACCATAGTGCCCCAGCTCTTGCGCTTATCCATTCATGGTCTACGGTGCTTGGTCTCTCTTCGCGACCTACATATCGCTCTTCGCGAACAAGCCCTCTGACCCTGTTCATTGGCAATATTTTGATTTACAAGTACGTCAAGAGCATCTCGATGCTGCCAGGTGTTAACATTCTTATCACAGGGACATAGAGGAGGAAGGGGGGATGTCATCGAAAACACCCTTCCTAGTTTTGCTTGGTGGGGTTGACTCTGCTGACAACTGTTGATCCACCCGTTTACAGTGGGCCAGGGCATTGGTCTCTGGAGTCACCACACTAGAATTAGATAACGGAATCACAAGAGTAACCAAGTTTTGTCTTTTCTTCGACACTTAAGCTAATCACTGCAGCGTAGGATGGCGTTCCTATTGTTTGGCACGATGAGGCAATTTCGGCAGATAAGTGTGAAGATACTTCTCCCGCTGTTAGTAACTTTAGAAAAGGAAGAGGACATACTGACACCGGAATCACATAGTTCATTGGCGACCCAGATTTCCCATATGTTGGAAAGAGCATTGCGAACCTTACATTAGCTCAGATCAAGATGCTGGACTGCGGTTCCAAACGTTCCAATAATTATCGTGAGACGAGCGGTTGCTCCCGGGAATAATCTTCGCTAATTCGGTTACATTGTAGCGCTGCAGCTTCGATATCCAGGGACGAAGATATCCACATTGAGGGAATTGTTCGAGTTTGCAAGTTGTGCTGACCCGGATCATCGGATGCTTTGGAACATCGAGTCCAAAATTAACCCAGTTACTCCCGGAGCCACCCTGGACGTGGACGTCTTTGTTACGAAGCAACATGCAGAATTCATTGCTAGTGGATATGCACCTTCTCAGATAACAGTTAGTGGATCTTCTTATTGCTACGCGACTTGGTTATCCTCACGATTGTTTAGTATCAAAGCTTCGATTGGCGCACACTTGTAGCTATGAAGGTATAGATAAGTTCCTGATGGCATGCGCAACGTCTCACTGAGAAAATTACCCAGGCTTTAGATGATAGATTCCCAATATCGGCCCTCATTGATGAGTACGTTTGCAATCTATGGAACGTTTAGTTTTCTGAATTACACATTCGTAGGGATTCTGTTGTCTCTGACGCCCATGGAATTTCGCCTTGGCTCGCTGGCTTGCATCTAGAAGGTTTTCCTGGTTCAATGGACGTCCAAATTGCGCACGCTGCTAAATATATCAACGCGGATATACTCTCGCCTGCCGCGTTCTATGAGAATGGAACATCGCACGATCCGTCTCTTCCCGGATATATCCCATTTGCTACAAGGGATATGGTTGATCGTGCCCACGATCTCGGCATGCTCGTTGTTCCATGGACGGTGCGTAGACGTGTATTTCCTGTCAAAGTTGGAGTGCTGAGGGCACATTATAGGTGAACCGCCTAAACATTGCGGACGAGTTGCTTGATTGGGGTGTCGACGGTATCATCACTGATTACCCCAGTACCTTCTATAGGTGGGCAAAATCAAGAAACTTGAAAGTTGCTCCACAGTACTCCGAGAAGGAGGTGATGTTCTGTCTTCGGAAACATCTACAGACGGTTTAGAGTTAGAGATGGACGATTATGGCGTATCTTATCATTAATCAGTACTTAGATGTGTGGACTGGCTGGCACAGATGCTTGCATGTAGGATAGTCTAGATAGTGTCGATGCCGATTTTAATAGAACGAGTGAATCAATCAGGCTTGATATTTAAAAACTACTCACGGCTCTCATCTATCCTTCATCCACGGCAGCCGCTCTACAGGTACAGGTTGGCTCAATGGGTTTCCTTGGCAGAGATACCATCACCGTGGCATTTAGAACGGCACCATTTCTGGCATTTCTAGTTCTGGTGTTTGTGGGCTTTCAATTCTGCCTGACTATTCTTGAACAAGCTTCTTCACGGACGACGCGAAAGTTCGACATTCAGGTTTGTTCTATTCCCACAAGTTTGTGTGGATTTGATAACTTGGTCGGTAGGGACACCGTGGAGGCCGAGGTGATGCCATCGAGAACACTCTACCCAGTTTTGCATGGTGCTTTATTGCCAATATTTGCCGGCGGTGGCCTTACTGATATGAGTGGATATGCAGGGGACTTATCAACGGCGCAACAACGTTGGAGTTGGACAACGGGATAACCAAGGTAAAAGGCGTGGTTTCTTGAATTTATCCGAATGATAGCATCAACATTCATCAGGATGGTGTTGCAATCGTCTGGCACGACCAAAGCATTACTTCCGAAAAATGCCAGGATACTACCCCAGCTGTAATAGCCCGCAGTCTTTCTTCTGCCAACAATACGGCTAACTCATATCAACGGCAGTTTGAAGGAGACCCAGACTTTCCGTATGTCGGCAAACTAGTTGTTAATCTAACCCTAGCACAGATTCGGACACTGGACTGTGGTTCAAAGCGCTTGAAAGAATTCCGTGGGTTGTACGCAATTAGATAAAAGAAAAGGGTTCTAACACCGGCATTCTAGCTCTTCAGCTGACATACCCAAGGACAAAGATATCCACACTAAAGGAGGTTTTTGCCTTTGCGAGATGCGCTGATCCTGAGCGGAAGATACAATGGAACATCGAGTCCAAAATAAACGCATCGCACCCCGCGGTCACCCATGGCGTAGACGTGTTTGTGGCAAAGCAGCACGCTGAATTCATATCAAGTTCATATCCACTTTCTCAAATCATAGTGAGAGCATGTTGAAGACCATAGTTGGCCGAGTCTCATTGGACTACAGTACCAAAGCCTCGACTGGAGAACGCTGATCGCCATGAAGGTTGTATTGGTCAATGGTCGCACTACATATCATTGACAACTTGATAGGAACTGGATTCTAGGATCAGAACATCCGCGCTCATCTCTTAGTCAGTGAGAACATTACCCTGGCGGACACAGGCTGAATGGATAAGTGACAGTTTCACTGCTGTTACGGCGGATAACACCACATCACCTTGGCAAGCTGGTATACGCCTGGTTGATATGCCTGGACCATCACTTGATGTCAAGATAGCTAATGCAGCACACTCCATCAAGGCGGATATTCTATCACCGCAGGTGGTAACACCGTTAGCAGAGCCATTCACGACGCAAGAAATGGTGGACAAAGCACACGAACTGAACATGCAAGTGATTCCATGGACGGTGAAAGATGACATTCCTTAGGCAACTGTGTAATGTAAACTGATTTTTCCCGTTTAAGGTGAACAATTTATCATTGGTCGAGAAATTAACAGGATGGATGGTAGACGGAATCATCACAGATCATCCGAATGAAATTAGGCGGTGGGCAAGGCAAAATGGGTATAAAACTGGAGAGAAATACGAGGAAAGAAGGGTGCTGGAGTGTCTAGAGAGGCATTTGGATATACTACCGGGAGGAAACGGAATGGATTGAAATTTGAAAACAGGAGCAAACACAGACTCGACATCACCAGAAATCTGAGCGTCGTCTGTAATATTTTCTGCTTAACATGGCCTCCGTCCATGTCGTGAAAAAAGCCGTCACTCTTACCCCCACTGTCCGCGCCTTGCCCTCGGGTGTTCCTGCTGCCCCTTTTTTGAATCTTGCAGCGCGGTCACCCGTCTCGGGTCATGGCCATGGTCATGGTGAGACGGGACCAAGGTCTGATGCACAACCGCGTTGGGCCGGTGGTGTACAAAGAACCTCTGCTGGCCTTGTTTCGAAGACTTACACTACCCGTATGCTCCCATGTATCGCTGGATTTCCTCTGGCTAACAAAGAATGTTTACACAAGCTCCAACCACATATTACCAACAACAACGCTACCTCCATACCTCTGTAGCACGCAAGGACGCCTCTGACGTTCCCGACTTTTCAAATTACCGCGCTCCCAACCCAGAAACTAATCGCGCTTTGTCGTACTTCATGGTTGGAACGATGGGCGTCCTTAGTGCATCCCTCGCCAAGTCCACCGTTACCGAGTTTTTGCAGACCATGGCAGCTTCTGCGGATGTCCTTGCCCTTGCCAAAGTCGAGGTTGAGCTCAGCAAGATACCCGAAGGAAAGAATCTCGTCATTAAATGGCGCGGCAAGCCTGTCTTCATTCGACACAGAACAACAGACGAGATTCAGGAGGCGCGCTCGGTCGACTTCAAGAGCTTACGCGACCCTGAAACTGATGAGAATCGGGTGAAGAAGCCAGAGTGGTTGGTTATGTTGGGCGTTTGCACGCACTTGGGTTGTGTGCCTATTGGCGAAGCTGGTGACTTCGGTGGCTGGTATGTGCCTATAAAATGCCGGTCTTGCTTCACATTTGTTAATGCACGATGAAAGGTTCTGCCCTTGTCATGGGTCCCATTATGATATCTGTATGTTCATTATCCGAATTCCTCGTTGACTGTACTCACCCACTTTGTCAGCTGGTCGTATTCGCAAAGGCCCAGCTCCTGTAAGCCCCGTTGCTACTTGATAATTTTGCGTCTGCTAACCTTCTTATGTAGCTCAACCTTGAGGTACCTTCGTATGACTTTTCAGAAGGAGACACCAAGCTTGTCATTGGATAGATTGTGCTACCCACTTAGAATTTGTTGTAGACAACAATTAATTTTAGTAGCGCCTGCACGATGCCCTTACGGAATGCAAGGTCAATAGGAGCGTCCTGTGCTTTGGTGATCACTTGTAGACGGCATCAATGACGTTATAGCACCGATCACTGTTATCCGTGTGATTCAGCCAGCTGTCTCATTCCTAAACTCTCCGCCATGGCTAAAGTCGAGTATCTGACCTTTAACAGGTTTCTTAGCTTGTTTAATCCCAGGGCGCTATATGTTCTCAGCTACAGTTGGTTGTTTGGCATGTGTAAGTAACCATTATTCGACTATCGTGCCAATATATGAAAGCGATTCTTTTCTCATTCTAGCCCTATGGGTCACCTTTTTTGGAGGTGAGCTGACCAGTTTTACATGGCCAGGAGCCGACTCACAGCATTGGAAGGGGTTATTGCCTTCAAGACACTCCGTAAGTCCTTCGCTCTCATAATCTACTTATCCAGTCTAAGTTGTGCACGATGTAGCTCGTCAGCAATTTGGACAGCTGCAATTGAAGACTTTTCCCATATATTTCTCGATAAACGTTGCATTGTCATCATTGATGATGGCATATTGGGTGTTCACCCATCCTGATGTGATCTCCTACATCTCCCGCCCTACGGTGGCGGATGTAGCTCAACTATACGCACTTTTTGTTGTATTCGGAACACATGGCCTCAATTGCTTTGTCGTTGGTCCGATCGCTAGCAAGTGAGTGATCTATCTACACCTTTGCTCCGATCTTCAGGCTAAGTGGGTCCCAACAGAGTCAAGGTTCAAAGGCACAAGTTAGAGAAGGAGGAAGGCAAAGGATACGACGAGAAGGAGGTGTGTGAAGTTGTAAAATTGCTACGGCACGTTAATCTTGATTCTTGAATAGGTGTCTGCCCAAATGAAGGCGTTCAATCGTAAATTCGGGATGCTGCACGGCATCAGTTCCCTGCTCAACTTGATTGCATTCATCGCCCTTGTTTTCCATGGTCTTTGGATTGGAAATGCAGGTGCTAAAGGTTATTGATCTAAACGTAGAACTGTTATCTCATAACTGCTCATCTGCTGTTGTAGCAAATGTGTGAGATTGAATATATGAATACATCCGATGATACAGACATTAAATGCCCCTTTTTTACGCCCCTACAGACTCCATCTCTGGTAAGTATCCTTCTCGCAACTGGCGTTCCAATCTTCGAATCTCCTCCATTGATTTGGCATTGGCAATAGCCGCCATGACTTTCTCCCGCTCGTCCTTTGTCATCAACCGTCCTGCCTTGCCTGCCATGGGCAAAGGCTTGGGCTCGTCTATGGTAAGCGTTGATTTCGCCGACTTGTTTGAGACCGTCGTGGACAATGTCGTCGCAAGTTGCGTCATGAGGCCATCTGGCGTCAAGAATAGCTTTTTGGCAGCTGCACGCTCCTGAAAATGCCAGCATTAAACCGCGACACGCAAGGCAACCGAAGGGAGGCATGTTTGAGCAAAACAGTGCGAAGGAGGTGGAGGTGCTCGGCGCACCTTGTCCCGGATTCTCTGGAAATCCAAAACTCTCAGACTAGGAATTCGCCAGGCAAGCCACTCGCGATACCATTTTTTCTCCCGCACGGGATTTCCCAACAAAGAGATATATGTCAGGTGTTTAAGTTCCTGCAGTGGTTCAAGGTCGCCTAGTTCTGAAAAATTGTTATTTGTCAGAACAATGGTGGTGAGATTTGGAGCAGAAAGGTGGATAGAGGTTGATATGCTTGATATCCGATTGTTCGCAAGTAAAAGGGTATGCAAACGTTTGAGTAAGGGCAAGTTTCCAAGTGTAACGATGGCATTATCTGTGAGATCTATACAGTCGTGTTGATCCTAATGCACCGTCATCGTCAATATTGGGCCCAAGGTCAGACGACGCACCTTTGTTACACCCAAATTTTCGATGGCAGGTATTTTATAACCTTTAGTAAGAGTGAGAAATGATACACAAGAATCAGAAGGAAATGAGCACTACCTCTGAGATCTAACTCGCGTTCCTTTACCGAGTTGAGGCCAGATACAGCTTGAGCGAGGAGCTCGGGCGTGAGCTTCATGGTGATCGCGAGTGAGCCTAAGCTAACTTCTGGCACGCGCGACTTGTGCTTACTGCGAACCTGAACCTCGACTGCAATAATAATGTTACCCACCCATAACCGCCTCCATTTGTAAGTGGTCCCTGTCTTTCTACATTCACCATGCTCACTAGTTATTGAGATATACCGATGGCAATGAGGGCTACATATTCACACCAGACGCTGCTGAAGCACAGGTGCTCACAATCAACCGCTCTTCTGGGGACATCATACTCAACGGTTGCGTTCTCAACTTGGGACTCGTCTTTCTCTACTGAAACTGGATTGAACAGATTGGAAAGCGGCAATTCCGTCAACCGCTCGTCGCTCAGGCAGAAGTATATATGGTATTCTTGGAATAATTTCTTTGACTCTATGTTCGTCGCTCTTTTCAAAAAAATTCTCCTCACTGTTGACCCAAATATTTCCGTAGCCGACTATATAATCCTTTTGACTGGTCGCGAGCTGCATGGACGCCTCATGGGGCACGAAATATACCGCGCCACCAAATTCGATATGCTATCTATTAATCCCAATGTCTCCGCGTATAATTCCCCACATCCTGTAGAAGCTCACCTACTAGCGCTCGTACGCTCACACCTGGAAGGCGGCAATTTTCTCTTTTCTTATGATTGGGACCTTACTCGACGACTCCAAAGTCAATGGGAAAGTCGGAACGCTGACCTTGGAAAGGCGTTATGGGAAGTAGTAAGTGGATGATGTTCTATTTCTATCATCATTGTTAGTGACCTCATTTTGCTGCATCACTTGTCGTAGGCTGATGACAGGTTCTTCTGGAACAAGTAATCAACGGTGTTTTGCGCTTGATGCATTGCCTGACGATTGTTCCCACAGATTCTTGCAGTCGAGGTTCATAGAAACAGCATACTCCAAGGGGAACAAGGAAGGGGTAAGTCCTTTCCCATCGGGCTGTATCAAACTCAACATCTTTACCTCAGATCGGCGCATATATTTTACCGCTCGTATATGGCAGTGCGTCAATATCAGAAACACTTGATAATAACCTCTAATAGGATCATAGCATTCGACTTGCGACCAGCCTTCATCAATGGGCGTCACATGCAGTTGTGTTTGATCAGCCGTCGGTCGCGATACAGAGCGGGCACTCGCTATTTCCGCCGAGGGATAGATGAGCACGGCCACGTTGCAAATTTCAATGAGACGGAGCAGCTGTTGCTCGTTGAGAAGCAAGCTTCGAGCGGTGCCGCTTCCGCTGATGCGTTTGCGGCAAAGCTGAGCTTTGTGCAAATCAGGGGAAGCGTGCCAGTATTCTGGGCTGAAGTGAATACCCTTCGATACAAGCCGGATCTTCAGATAATGGATTTGCCAGATACAGTCAGTTTAGATCTAATCATACCGGGGTGACTTTGACGTCGTACAGGCCGATGCAACGAGAAGGCACCTGCAGGAACAGGTCTCAACCTATGGAGAACAAGTTTTGGTCAACCTTGTAAATCAAAAAGGCTATGAGCGCCCAGTCAAGGACGCGTATGAGCGACAGGTTACCCAAGTCAGTGCCCCATTCAACCTTGTAGTGCTGCCTCTGACTTTTACTAAAGCTTAGAGTACCCCATGTGCGATACCAGTACTTTGATTTCCACAACGAGTGCAAACACATGCGTTGGGATCGAATATCAGGGCTTATTGACCAGATAAAGGACGAACTTGATCAACAAGGGTATGCGAGTTTCTGCCAGTACTACCATTTTCCTTTACTTTGTTATGATACCAGATATTTCCATTTCAACGCGTCGCAAGAGACACTCGTCAAGTCTCAGACGGGAATCGTTAGAACCAACTGCATGGATAATCTTGATCGGACAAATGTTGTTCAGGCCACCCTAGCGAAGTGGACTGTCAACAAAATGCTTCAAGATCTTGGTATTATCCCAGAGACCGCGGGCATCGATGATGATGAAGGCTTCAGTAAAGATTTCAGAGAACGTTAGCCGCTTCTCGCCTTCTTCCTGTGTGTCAGAATACTGACGAGTCTGTGCTTAGTATGGGCAGATCACGGAGATGCGATATCTAGAGCCTATGCCGGTTCAGACGCGCTCAAGTCTGATTTTACCCGTACAAACAAGAGAACCCGCAAAGGTCTTTTACAAGATGGCTATAAATCTATCACGCGGTACCTCAAGAATAATTACTTTGATGGAGTGCGACAAGTGCGGTGTTCCAACTACGTTGGCTTCATCGGCTAAACATTTGTGTTTAGGATGCTTTTGACCTTATGACAGGCGCGTATATACCCAGGAAAAACCCCATGTCGGCCTTGTTTCTGATAACGGATCCCCGCCCCTTGGTGACCCGTGCGGTACGTATTGTTGCTTTCACAGCATACAACGTGATGTTTTTAACAATCAATGTTTCAGATGCCTTTGGCCGCTTCCTTTTCCTTATTCATGATCGCTGCTGGTCTTACATTGCCCCGCTCTTCCGGTACTGCTTTACTTTCTCCATGATTTGATTGATCTGAGAAGAACACAGATTACGCGTTGGTGTATTACTTTTTGTTCTGGTTTGTGCTTCTATCCCTCTGCCTTGGATTTATCCTTGTGCATGGCGTGGATTACGTGTCATGGCCCCGCCTTATGCCCCCAACCAAGATCATCTACTATAACGGCCCGGGTTATCGATCAGGGAATCATGGGAAGGGATTCCAAGGAAAGATTGGTTTCTGGAAGCTACAGCCTGCTAAATGGCTTACGCGCGGTAGACCGAAAAAGGAGGAGATTGAGCTAGACGTTGCTGCGAAAAAGAGAGTAGATTAAGGACTAGTGTAGTGCGGAGGTTGAATTGAAGCCAAAAATTTTATTTTCAACTGAGACGTGTTTAGCTCAGCAGAAGATACCCACACTGCTCTCAAGCACCTACTCATGCCCCCTAAAGGCACCAAACGCGCGTCTCCCGGCGCTGAGGAAGGAAAAAATCCCCTTCAAACATTTGAATTGAAGGAAGAAGATGCTGAAAAACTGCGCGAGGTACAGCGTGACATTGCACGCGCCGAGTTGGTCCTTGGTTAGTGCGGAGCCCTATTTTGCAGGGTCTTGTACTAAAATCATATTACCCTTGCTGCAGAGCGGCAGGCGCAAGCGAGACTAGTCACGGTGTACCAAAAGCGACGGGAGGTTGTCAAGAACATTGAAAAGTTTTGGACCGTGGCATTAATGAACAATGCTGTAATTGCGTTCCATGCACAACATTCCGCCGATCAGAGCGCTTTGAGTTATCTAGAAGATTTGTGGGTCGAACGCGACAGGAATGAACCTAGATGTTACACTATTGAATTCGTGAGCACATCTACCGCCCCCGAGTTGTCATGCTGACGTGTTGCCTAGTATTTCAAGGAAAACCCGTACTTTACCGACAAGGTGTTGAGAAAAGTGTACAAATACGTGCCTTCCCCAGAGGCTTCCGACGAACAGCCAGATGAGGACGGCATTACACCGTCAATGATAGATTTCGAATGGGGGAAAAATTCAAAAAGCTCTGTAAGTGACCAGTGTTGTCCAGATTTCCAGCGGTCTCACGAAAATATAATACAAGGCTATGAAGATTAGTTGGAAGGAACCTGAAAAGGCGCTGACGAAATTGTATCCCGCGGTGCCAGCCGATGAAGAAGAGGATGTGCCGACCGAGCCGGGCAGTTTCTTTAACTTTTTTGAGAGGGACAGTGATGACACTCAGGTACATTTGCGCTAACTGCGGTTGGTACATATGGAGTAACGTTATTTTCATGGACAGGTTGGTGTGGCGATTGCCAACGAGATATTCCCGGACGCGATTGACTACTTTACGGGAGTGGACATGGATGAGGTGGATTCTGAGGACGAGGAAGAGAGCGATGAGGACGAGGAGGATGATGCGGAGGAGATTGATCTTGAGAAGCCGCGAGCGAAGAAACGTCGTGTGTAAACTAAAAATAGCACCTTATTTAGTTCTTCTTTTCGTTTCCCAACGACGTCCCTTATCCATGCGTTCGCTCCTCTCCTTCCTCGTCCCGCTCCTTACCCTGGTCTCTCTCTCCAGTGCCCGCGTTCATCGTGCTCCAGCTCACCATGTTCGTCAGTTAGCGACTACCGCTAGTGCTCCTTCGAGTGTCGCTGCGACTGCAAGCACTACTGTCACTGTTTCGGGCTCTGTGCTCCCTACCAACGCAACCTCCAATTCGACCATCTTGCCCACTTTCGCATTTACGTTGCAATCAACGAATCCAACCGCAGTACCTCTCTCCAGCATCGTTGCTGGTGCTACCTCGGCACCAACAAGTCCACTATCCGCAATTCCTGCTCCTGGATCTGTTCCCACTTACCTGCCTGGTGCCCCACCATTGCCCGATCGTAAGTCAACATCTTCGTTTCCCACATTCCTTACTTAATCAAATTTCATAGCCAATACTCTCCGACCTGCCGACTACCCACCCCTCGATAAGGTCCCTCCCATAGATTCTCCGCAAGTACAACAGTGGATCGCTGACGTAAAGAACTCCGGCGTGGCGATTCCGGGTTTCTCACCAAATGTACTCGGTTTGTTTGTCTTTTGTGCTATTTTTGGATTCTATTGTTAACCTTAATCGTAGGCGGCTGCTCCGCAAATCCTCAGGCAGCCTCTGATCCCAACCGTTGTTGGTGGTATTGCGGAGGATGCACTCGCAAGACGGACATTACCGACTGCCCTACCCACATGGAATGGGGTCTTACATATGACGATGGTCCAGCCTATCATACCACACAGCTTTTGAGCTACTTGGATCAAGTACAGCTCAAGTCGACGTTCTTCGTCGTCGGTTCCCGCGTCATATCTTTCCCGTCTATTCTGCAAGCGGAATACTTGGATCAACACCAAATTGCCGTTCACACATGGAGTCATTCTTATTTGACCACTCTTACCAATGAACAGATCATAGCCGAGCTCGGCTGGTCCAAAAAAGTCATCAAGGACGTTCTCGGCGTAACACCTAACATTATGCGGCCCCCTTATGGTGACATCGAGTTAGTGTCGCGCTCACCCCATCGCCTGCTCGCTAACTTTGTTACAGCGATCGTGTTCGTGCCATCTCCATTGCTATGGGTCTTACTCCGGTCATTTGGACTCGTATAAGCCCCACTGCCACGTTCGACACAGGAGGTGAATACTTGCTTCCCTTACAATCCCAAGCAAAATTGCTCATCTTACTGTAGATTTCAACATTAACGGCGGTCTCGTTTCTGTCAGTGGCGTGCTTTACAACTGGGAGAACATTATCAGCAACGCGACCGCGCGCGACAGAGGGTTCATCGTCTTGGAGCACGATCTCTTCCAGCAAACAGTCGAAATTGCGACCGGCTACATCTTGCCGGACGCCATCGCGCATAACTTCGTAATCAAACCCGTCGTCAGCTGCTTGGGATTGACCTATCAAGACGCTTACATCGAACTCAACGACAACAAAACAAACCCCCCACTCATCGAGGTATCTGGTGCTGTCAGCCTCACTGCCACGCCCAGTGGTGGCCTTATTCAATCGACTGGAACCTCTGGAAACTCGGCCTCTAAGAAATCTGCTAGTAACGGCCTGGCTCTTGCCGTCGCGACTGCTTTCGGTGGCCTAGTTGCGGGGTCAATGATTATTTTCTAACCCATGCAATCTCGTTCTTCCTCCCCCCCCTCTATCCCCACCACAATCAAACTTAATCGCCTAGGCGGTTGGGCCGTCCATTTCCGCGGAGATGGCTGACGCATAGACTCTTCGTAATGTTCGGCACCCAAATTTACCCTAAAGCCCCTATTGGAACCCCCTATCAACTAGACACTTCTTATGGTAGGACTCGTACGATTTTGACATTTATACTTTCTTATACCATACTTGTATGAACTTGATACCTTGCTATGTAGTTACCCTTGTGTCTCTGCTGGTACAGTGCGGAATTAAACAACTGGGATGATCATTTATCTATCCTCGTGGTCCCGATAAGCGAGATTATTATATTGTCATGTCACGCCGTGGCATGGTAAACGCGTTGCATAACATACTAATCTATAGTAAGGATATTTCATAGTCTAGCGGCATTAGTAGGGTACGTTTGCCACGATTGAACATGGCGTATTGTAAAAAAAACCAAAAAAGCTCGTAAAGTACCGTCATACTTAATCGCCTATAGCATGGCAATAGAATAATAATAGAGATAACGCATATAACGGAACTGTCGGCCGGAGAAAAAGCGTTCGGTCCGGAGCAGTTCCTCTATCGTCTATTCATCTAGCATTGTGAGAACGATATCTTGCAACGATAACCAGTGTCGTGATTCTTTCAGGAGGGCTATTACTCTGCGTTCGTTTCATCCGCATCGCAGGGCTCTAACCACTTGTGATTCTTCATATAGCTTGCATGGGCACGCTGACGCATATCAGTGGCGAGCATAGGTTCCAGAAACTTGCACAGAGCGGTCGATTCCTGTTCGCTATACAGGTATTTCTCGACCATCACACGTTTCAACGGCCAAAACCTAAGCGCCCGGATATATCGCAGTGCCCCTAAATCACAAATAATCTCCGTCACCATCATCCATAATATCAAAGTGTCGGACATACCAGTATGATCGAAAATTTCTCGGCTGTATTTCCCACCCATCTTAACTTCTACCGGGAAATCTCCCACCAATTCAATAATTTGAGCCATATGGTCATCATCTTTCGTGAAGAGTTCGCCTTGTCCTTGGGGATCGAACAGGTATTCACCTGTCAATAGCTCAAAGACCTGTGTGAAGGTTTGATTATTATTTTTTGGCATCGCGCTGCGAATAGACTTACCAAGCATGCCACGCTCCACATATCAACTCGTGCATCCCAATCACTTCGACCAAGTATAGCTTCAGGAGAACGATATTGGCGCGTCTGTATATCATCTGTGTAATGTTTCGTGCAAGGAGTGGCATTTCCAAGATCAGCGATCTTGACCAATATCGGAGGTGGGAGGATTGATATATCGGGATTGCCCTTTTCATCGCGCTCCGTTTGAGGGCTTCCCGTGTCATAAGTAAATCTACCTTCTTCACATGGCGTTGTGGGTGGCGCTGGAGGTGGCAAGGCAGGTGTAGGTGTGATAGATGTGGAAGCAGAATCTATGGCAGGGAACTTGTCGGAATTATAGACAGCAGCCCGCTGATCGTCATCCTTGCTGGTCAGAGTCCGAGATTTAGCATCTCTGCGGTGTCCATCTGTCACTGCACGGTGTTTGTGCTCAGGATCAGTGCATCTGCATGATGGTGACCGACGTTTATGCATGTGTGCTGATAAATGTGATGGATGTCTTGAAAAAGATGGACGAGACGTCTCATGACCTTCTGGGACGAGTGAATGTCGGGATGGAGCTGTTTGGGTTAACAAAGATGGACCGGAAGCGTGAGTCTTGGATCTGTGCAGGTTGGTAGTGATGATGCTGTGAACGCCATGAAGAAGTGAATGCGATTTCGATTTCAGAGCTACTTGAACTTTGTTGTTCGTAGGCGCAGTTGTATCAGCGACTTCCTGCACGCTTGTATTAGATAATTGCAGGCAGTCTCCATCAGCACCTGCCGCCCCAACCACAGCAGAAACGACCACTGCTGGAGCTAGGGCTGCCGAGCCAGGGTCCTTCCAAAAGCCCGTTGTCGTTGCGGAGGTGCCAGATTGCGACCTAGAATGGCCAAACCACTTGATATCATCCGTATTGACAGATGGCTTGATAGCCTTGCCAAGCCCGCCACTATCTAGGGTTGTTTGATGTAAGTCATTTCCCGCGTCATATTCTGGTCCAGCACGTGTCTTGCCTTTCGGATCTCGCAGATTTACCCTGGTTTGGCACAATTCAGAAGATCTGGGGCAGCACTCTTGACTCGTGTTTTGGATGGCAATTGCATTTGAGAATGCAGTGTAAGTCAGTGATTGTGGCAATGATGTAGGAGGTGTGCTGATATTGCTCGAACCGGTTGCGGTCGAGGCACCCAAAGACACAATTGACGAGGAGGACGATGACGAAGAAGACGGAGGGTAATCGCTAATAGCCTTGGGTTGCAGCGAAGACGTCTCCGGATGACCCGGATATTCTGTGCCAGATTTCTTTGAGGAAAAAGTAGAAGTCGATAAGTTGCATGGAGCCTTCGGCGACGTTATACTGGCCACCAGATTGCTAGCAAGAGCAGAACAACTTACAAGCGGAGAACCGAAGGAAGCGGTTGTTCCACTCCTCCCTACTACGCTAGGGTGCACGCTGGAACCGAAACTTGAGTAACAGGATCGCGCTAGGCTCCGGCTCGGACTACTAAGCGGTTGTGAGTCGAATATCTGAACTTGTCTGCGGGGACGTTGGTGAAGCTGGGGTATCGTCACACCTGAGCGGGTTTTGGTCGGCAGCGGGACGCCTACACGGCGTGACGTAGGGCTGGGTGAGCGTGACAGTTCGTTCTGGATGTGAATCTCGATTTCGGGAATGCATATGACTGAAAAGGAAAAAGGGTTCAGTCGAAAGATAAGAAATCCAAATATGGTAGCGACGATGAGTTATCCGGATGTTCCGTCGCGAATGAATGTGGGAACGCTGTAGGACTGGGGACACAAAGATACGAAGACTTACGTATGTTCTCTGGCTTGATGTCTGTGTGGACAAGGTCGCATTCATCGTGGAGGTATTCCAAACCCAAAAGGATTTGCTTTGCAATGACCCTGACGAGAGAGCGAGGGACTCCTTTCTTCTTGTAACGCTCGATAAGTCCCAGTAAATTTTCGCCCAAGGGTTCAAAAACGATGCATATATGAGTGGATTCTGGACCTTGATGAGTGAACGAGTCGGTGAACGATACGATGTGGCATCGTCCTGGATGGTCGGGCGAAAATGACTGCACGCGAGACAATAACATAATCTCGTCTCGGGCAGTTTCGGCATAGCGCCCAGCAGACTTGACCACTTTCAAGGCAGAGTGTCGCTGCATGCTAAAGCTGGGGTCATCATAAAGTTTCTCGCTAGAGTTACTGAAACATACTGAGTGTCCTTCACAAGCCATACAGTTGAAAAATGCCCCCATCTGCGGAACGCCACTGACGTTAGTAAAAATGGAGGAAAGGAGAAATCAAAGAGCTTACCCCAACTTCCTGACAATACGATACCTGTTGTTCCGGAAAGTGTCGTTGACTTTAATTGGCAAATAGCCGCCAGCATTATAGTCAGCAGGACTTTCTTCGTCTTTGCACGATGGCTCATCGACCGGAAGGATCTTGGGACCAGAAGGAGTGACTACGTATTGATATTTGGCACAAGGCTTCTTATGGGCCATTGAAGGAGTAGCACAGAGCAGACGGACACAAAGGAGCGGGATAGAGGAGCTGAGTAGAGTTCAAGGGATGTGTTGATGACGGAGTGTGGCTTGCTTAGCATACTGTATCTCACGCGCTGATTGGCTGTCCCACGCTGTAACAGCCTGATCTGATTTCATGATAAGACACGGGCTTTCACATGATAGGAAAGGATAAGAAACGGGCTTTCACATTGGTAATAGCAGTAACAGCCCCAATTAGCTGTTCTTGTTACAAAGCTGTCAACAGACGCGGGTTCCTGACGAGATAGTATGTAGACTCCATCTGCGGCGTAGCTCTATGAGCTTCGGGTCACGCCGGTGGGTTTGCCGTGGTTACGCGCCCCTAATATAAACCATTTCTAATCATAGACCGACAACTAACACTTGAGCTTCATCAGCCATCGGTCGTGTAACTCATTATAAACACAATGGATAGGAATCCTCGGGTGTTTACCGGCACAGACCTCCTTCCAACTCCTGGCAAGTTCCAAAGCATGTCTACGACTCCTTTCATCGGCGCAGTTGAAGATGAGTGGGAGATGTACAGGTTGGTAGCTTGGTCCTTCCACCAATGATCAGTTCTCTCAAAATCCACTATTAGCGATAACCCGGCCGACTACACCATTGGGGAGTCAATCGGGTACGGGTCGTCGTCTATAGTTTACGATGCCATACACACTCCCCCACCTCCTAACAAACCAACTTCTTGTGCACTAAAAGTGCTAGACCTCGACGCTCTACCTCCCCGTTCGCTACACCTTCTCCAGAGAGAGACCAGACTCATGTCGTTATCCAAGCACCCCAACGTTCTTCGCGTTAGGGGGTCTTGGATGAATGGTCATAAACTCTACATCGCACTCCGCTTGATGAATAAAGGAAGCGCCGCTGATGTGATGCGCTATGGGTGGCCCGGTGGCATGGAAGAAGAAGTCTGCCGTTGTATTTTACGTCAAGCGTTGCAAGGTCTCAAGTACGTCCCTAACCTTCTGTTACTCCTTCTCATGCCCTGACCCCCGAGCTCAAGTTACCTTCATATCAACGGCTTTATTCACCGCGATATTAAAGCTGCTAACCTTCTCATTGACGATGATGGCACGGTCCTTTTAGGAGACCTCGGAGTTGCCGCAGACCTATCAGAGGACACCTCACATCCTCCATCCTCATCGCATCATCGGTACCATACCGTCACCGCCAAGGCTGCCTTGTCGGAGCAACCCGCATCACCAACGCTTCCGAATAAGCGGGGATCACGCTATCCTGTGCACACGATTCCAAGTGGAGCAAGGCCAAAAATGGGCAAGAGGAAATCATTTGTGGGCACGGTACGTCATTGAACTGGTTCGTACGATGATTCATCTTCGACTGAATGATTCCTCCTTAGCCATGTTGGATGGCACCTGAGCTGATTCAAGGCAAACAATATGATTCAGCTGCAGACATTTGGAGCTTTGGAATAACTGCTATTGAGCTTACCCAAGGAAGGGCACCTCGTTCCAGAGATCCGGCGAAAACCGTGTTGCTCAGAACGTGAGTGTCTCTTTCTTTGTTGGGTATCCAATGTCCTAATTTGGCGGACTTGTCAGTGTGCAAGAGGACGCACCGACGATTAACAAGGAGGGTGGTACATTCAAGTATTCCCGGGCCTTCAAAGATATCGTGGACAGGTGCCTAGAAAAGGATCCCACGAAAAGGTAAGTCATATGAATCAATCTAGAAATCATCCCATGACAATTACCTCAGACCGACGGCAGAAGAACTTTTACAGACTCCTTTCTTCAAAAATGCCAAGAAGAAATCTTACCTTGTGGGGGCGATCTTGAGTTCGTTTTACTTTAGACCCCGTGGCTCTATCAGCTAATTTCATTTCAGACGACTTGCCTCCTTTGACGCAACGCCAAGAGCGATGTTTAGTCCATAACACAGTTATTCATCCCACTATTGCTTCATGGGATTTCGCAACTACCATCCACTCTCCGACCAGTAGCCTCAGGAGACATTTAGTGTTCGACCTGCCCGCAGAAGCGGAGGACGCTGCCAACAGTGTCTTCAACCCCTTTGACTCGGATGGTGAACGCGAAGACGAAATTTTCACACAAGACAGTGATGTGCCAGACAGCAACTCGGAGTCGGCAGTGGATGTATTTATAAAGCGTGCCAACGCTATTCCCATTCCAAGGCCACCATCACCTGCTCCGTTTGCGGCGAGTGAATCTACACCATCCTCAGCATCTGATTCCCCACTTCCTACCCCAAAATCGCAAGCTATCTCCCCGGAGGGGTTAGATATAGACGAAGTCCCATTGCCTCCTGCCCTACCACCCCCATATGGTTCCCTTTCTCGTGAAGCAATAATCTTTGACAACACCCCATTATCCGGAATACCTGTCAAAACCCCTGCTGCTGCCCCCTTATCCCAGGCATCTGTACCACGCCGCCCATCAACAGCATCCAACGCATTCCTTTCGTCCCCTAATGCAATGCAGCAAACAGACCAGTCATCTAGCCCACCCACCAACCAAGGCATCTGGCAGAAAATCCGGACAAACGTTCGACGGACCCGCGGCAGTTTCGGAGAATCTACCGCGCCTTCCAAATTCGCGGGTAAAGCCATGTCTATGTTTGGCAGTGGCGCAAGCAAGGCTGATAGCCTCAGGAAATCGGTATCTCGCGAATTTCTTAAGCGTGACCGCGATCCAGAGAAAGAACAAGTCCGAGTGGGAAGAATAGCAAGCAAGGGGAAGAATAACCCGCCTCAATTAAGTAGTGGTTGGACATCCCAATCTACCGGTGAGTAATTTACCTTTTAGTGTGTACGGGGGGAAATGGCTGATAGGCTCAGCTTTAGCTAGATAAACAACACTTTCCCATTGTGGAAGATCAAAGCATATCATTTTGCACATCTTGACCTATTTTTGAACATATTCGCCCTACACATGCGCTGGCGCACGCTGTTATCACGGAAAGCCAACACCTCATGTGACACTTTTTCTTGACCCAGTGCCCCCCGTCCCTAATGTAGTAATGCTATGTATACCGTTAAATCTCGTGTATCAATCATACTATAGCAAGTTACCCCTTCTTTCTTAATGCTTGTTGGCATTGCATTTAGAAGTGATTGACAATTCCGATGACTTATCTTATCATCTTGCCTAAATGTTGGATGCCCGCCTAGCTCAATCGGATAGAGCGTCAGACTCTTATGGCGGTGTACTTTCAGTGATCTGAAGGCTGCGAGTTCGACCCTCGCGGTGGGCTACTATTCTTTTTTAATATTTCATTTAACATTTTGTGTAATTTCCAGCGTGTTACATATCGGACAGCGTCTATTATCAGGGTCATCTACATACACCTAGATGCCATACCATCCATCCTTGATAAAAGAACAATCAGAATTATCAGATTCAGAAACTATGAGATTAAAAGAATAAAACAGTTGGGAAACATATTCCAAGGTGAAAAAAGTATCCATTAGCCCACCGCGAGGATCGAACTCGCAGCCTTCAGATGCCCTTTGACTTTATTTGTCTTAAAAGTCTGACGCTCTATCCAATTGAGCTAGGCGGGCGTTATTTTACTTCAGTGGACTGTTCCATTAGGCCTTGTAAAGACGAAAACAAAAGCAACAGTATTACATAGTAGCAATAGCAGCACAGCGTAGATATACATAACAAAAATATGTACAGGCGGTCCCACAACAGATGGCATGAGATTTTTGTTACACTCCAACCCTGAGATGAAGGAGTGAGTGACAATTACAGAAAAAAAGCGTATGGCGCACCGATGAACAACTTTTTTCTAAAAAATTCCCAAACGTCAGGGTTTACTAGGTAGATTGCAGAGCAGCGGTTGGCACTCACCTGTCCTGAGAAGCGGATGACTTCTTTCTTTTCCAAAACATACAGTGTCCGCTCCAAGGCATGACTTGAGTATCCCTGTTGGGAGACGAATTCTCGGACAAGGCTCTGATAACTCGTGCTCCAGCCGACAGGTAATCGTCGTCGAAGTTCGCGTTCAATTCGTGACATTTCTTCATTCAGTTCTCCGCGAGTAAGACCGTCAGCTGATCCTGTAGTGACTGCATCCATAGTAGAGAATTTGAACAGGCGAATCGCTTCTTCGACATGATGATTTTGGACAACGGGCGACAATGTCATTTTGGCCAATGATTCAGATATCCGAATGATAGCTTCCAATTGCCTGCGATCCAAAGGTTCAGGATGAAGTTGTGATAAAGGATGGATGAACGTACCGAACAGTAATTGGGATGGAGCTTCTCTCATCATTGTCACGTTCTAACTTTTGAATATCCTGTCGCAATGTCACGAAATGACTGCTTAGCATCTCTTGAGCATCTGGCGATAATCTTGGGGCGCATTTACTATACAGGCGTTAGTAGGGTTAAGAGGTGCATCGTACACCGCATAATCAGACCTTTTACAATAGGCGATATACCTCCGCATCTTGTCCAGGGGGATTTCTCCAGCGTTATCACCATTTTCATCTGTAACATTCGGTCTGTTCATGTGGATATTCAGGACATGTCGAGCAATATTCTAACATGTCTGTTCAGTATGAGCAATGCACCCAATAGGGGTCAAACCCACCCTATCTCGCGTCTCATTATGCTCGTCCTTGACGATAAATATCATGTCGAACCGGGAAAGAATGGTGGTTTGGAAATCAATGTTCTTCTCGAGTCAGCGGGAAAATAAAGAAGTGTAGGAAAAGCCTACCTCGCCTGGACTTCGCCCTTCATCATACCGCCCAAAAACGGGATTAGCCGCAGCCAGGACGCTCGTCCGTGAATTTAAGACTGTTGTTATACCAGCCTTTGCTATTGAGATTGTCTGTTGTTCCATTGCTTCGTGTATCGCTACACGGTCTTCATCCCTCATCTTGTCAAATTCATCAATGCAGACGACACCTCCGTCAGCCAAGACCATAGCACCACCTTCCAGATAGAATTCGCGCTGTCACCTGTAAGCAGCACACATGGTGTAGCCAGAGAAATTGCCCACCGAAATTAAATCTCTTTGTACTGAGGCAGTCAAACCTGCAGCACTGGAACCCTTTCCTGATGTATAAACTGCTATTGGAGCCACCTGTGTTGATTAGGGGAAAGGCTAGGAGCATTGTGTCGAACATGAACTGACCTTCTCAACAAACTTCAGCAGCTGACTTTTTGCAGTACCTGGATCACCAAGTAATAGAACGTTGATGTCACCCCGCAAACGAAGGCCATCAGGAAGAAACTTCTTGGTACCGCCGAATAGCAAACATGCAATGGCCTTTTTGATGTCTTAACGTTAGGTTAGCACTTGACTTGCTTCGTTATATAATCTACTGACCCAGGCTGCCATAGATACTTGGCCCAACGCTCCTTGCAAACCTTTCGTAGAATCCTTCGCTTCTTGCCATTTCAGTGAATTCTTCCTCCTCCTCTGGAGAAAATTGTACTCCAAAAGGGTTTGAACCACCAGCACCAGATGGCGAAGAGAGTTCGAGATGAACAACCCGGAGATACGGTTGACGCAGCGCTAATGCACCAGCATTTTTCTGTTCATGACAAGTTCAATGAAACGTCAAAAGATTGCAGTGAGCGGACGCACATTCTTAGAAGACTGGAAGGTGGAATATATGCCTGTTGCGACTACTCTTGATCCAGGGACAACCTTCCCAGTGAGGTACCTGTCTGCCGAAAGAAGAATATGCCGCGGTAGTTCACCGACTGGCACCATATCCGGTGCCTCTTGTAGTTTGAGAGTTTGCTGATCAGCAAAGGATGATTTCGCGTGAACGATGAGGTACGGGTCCATCGGACATTCTTTCCTTCCGTCTGCCGATGTCGCTTCACATTGGCGGGGTAAGCCTCGGTCAGAACCACCACCAAGCCCTCCAAGTCCTCCTGGCGAATTTATGGCTTTGATGTGTCCGCATGAACGACATTGCAAATGTAGCGTGGTGGCGCGAGAGAACAGAACCGAAGCAGAAATCACGATTCCAGGTATTCTGACAAGCTTATTCATAGTGTTAGCCGTAAGGGCTCGGAATTGAAGCAGGTTGAGCGCAGAGGATAGAGTGATTTGGACTTTTGGAATTGATTGCGATGAGGACTCGGCTTGGTCTTCGTCACTGGCATCTCTCCTCGGTGACAATATAAGACGTGCAGCGCGGGTCGCTGCATTTTCAAACTGAAAACGAAGTAAGTGCACGAGATACCTGAATGGCCGAACAACGCACCAAGGGAAGGATGTCCGCTGGACTATCTTGTATCGCATGAGCAAGCTCGTCGTTGTAAAGACTGATGTGCCTAAGATCTACTTCAAGAACGTATTGTTTCAGTAGAAAATTGGCTCGGAGCTTGTCTCTGACAACCAGTGAACAACGCTAAATTGCAGTGAGGAAGGAATTCACCTATAGATGAATTCTCCTCCAACTCGATACTGGAGAAGAAAGTCAAGCAACAACCTTTCGGTTTCCGAGGGCGACTCTGGAGCTAGTGCTTCAGGTTGGTCATGTACAGAGACTGTGTAAACTTTGTTGGCATCATATCCAGACATCGCGGCGCAAGTGAAGAAAGGTTCACGAACGCGTCTGTGTGAATGATAATTGGCTTTAGGGCAGGTCAAGTCGCGTCAATTCCACTGGCTGGAAATTGGAAAAGTCATCGCAAAGTGGTCGATATCGTGGTGCATCAAGGCCATTTGACAATTTGTTGGATCGACGATAACCAGCAATCAGCACTCTGCAGTACGCAACTGCTTGCAGAATAATTGAAACAGAACAGCTGGCAAATTTGGCCGAGCCATCAATGGAGCTTTCGAAGTGGACGACCCCCGCCTCAATGGCCGGGAATATTCGTGAAGGGGGTAGCATTGCTCTTAACTATGACAGCGCGACCTCTCAAAGTGATTGTCTAGTATGGATAACACTGAGTAACCATGTGCAAAGGAAGTTGGCGGGTGAAATTGAAATGGAGCCTTATCTCCTGCCATCACATCCTCATCTTACATGTGTCGACCCGCTCAGTCTAACTGACTCAGACAATCCAACCTTTTGGCCGGTCATCGTTGCCCATATTACATCGTTCAGAGCCTCGCCTCGCAATTCTCTTGCTCACCTCCCAGCATTGATTGAGGATCTCGCTTATTCTCTTCACGGGAATGGCACATTAGACACAAGCTTTCTTCGCCAATTCCTGGTCGCTAATTATTCGGCCACCGATGCTCCAACAAAGCGCGTGTTGGACAACATTCTCGATACTTCGCTATCGCTTCCTGCCGCGTTTCCAAGTCATTCCGTACACCACCTCTCCTGTCATAATCCCATACGGACACTGTCCACATTACAGGTTCAATCACTTGTGGCTCATCAACTTCTTGGCACATTACGCCTGCCTCGAGGTAATGTTTGGGGTACAAACCTTTCCTGCTGGTATTCCAGCCCCCAACCAATGGAGAACGCCGTCATTGGTTACCTTACGACACTGTTTCAATACTTTAACGAACGTGCTGATCCATCTATCGTTGTGGAGTATGAATTCTGTTCTGCCCCGGTACCTAATGAACCCTATGCACCCCTGTACGATTGCCATAATCCTGCCTTCAGGAGCCTGGTGCTTGAAGCAACCGATATCGACAGCGTCCCATTTCCGCACGGTACAATCGATTGTATGCTTGTTTCTTCAAACGCCTCTCCTGGATTTGGTGCAGCTTGCACTCAGGAAGAGCTCGTAACCGCTGCCTGCCCGGACCTACTTCCCCTGGGTGCTATCTTGGTATCACCCCCTATTCCACCAGCCGGTGCCCTGTTCACACAGAATGTCACCCCATTTTCGCGTTGGACAGGGCAGGGACGACACGCGCGTCTGATTAGCTTTTTAAGGGATAGGCCATGCAGCTTCCTGTTCGTCGATGCAGCCGAGCTTGATCATGGTTCTTCTGGCTTTCCAGATCTAAAACCCACCATTCTGCAGCGGGATTTGACCAAGGTTTTGGTTGGTTTCGCGGCATTGAGGCGACGTGGAATTTCCGCCATTGCATCCCCGCTCTGGGGAGCAGGTAGCTTTGGCGGTGATCCCATCGTCAAGTCTATCATTCTTTCGTTGGCTGCTGCATTTATCGGAATCAAGGTGCATCTATTTGTTGATAAAAGGAGGACAACGCAGGCTGCCGCAACAGATCAGGAGCCCAGTAAAGTATCTGATACGACCGTTCTGCGGCTTCTACACCAATTACAAGACCAATGTCAAAACATGACAGTCCAAGAGGTTATTTGTTTGCTCGGCACAGAAGATGCCCTACAATGCCAGGACGGCTGGGAGGTTGCGAAGTTGTTTTTGAGTATGTCAGTCGGATAAGCTGAGGCGCGGTGTTTTGGATTACATAATTAGCATATCTGTACGAAAACCAAGTCTTGAATCAGCTGCTTCAACATGAGTGCAATGGATACAGACGAAACGTCTGTTGTTCTTTCGTCGAACACAGTCTCTGGGCTCAACGTTTCTCTGTGAGCAGCAAGCATCTTTCCTGATTATGAGTTCTTTACTCTTATCAGACATCCGTTACCAATACTTAATATCTCAGAGCATCTTACACGAGTCAGACTGCAAACCAACTCGTCTAATCCTTTTCGTATGTATTTCCTTGCATCTTCCATGCCAACAACATGTTGATCCAGATCGATAGTGTTGGGCGCCTTGCTTGGAATACAGAATGGACGCGAAGTGGAAATTGTCAATACATTCGAACTTGCGATAGAGAGTGATTCTGTGGATCACGGCTATTTGGTTTCCAGACGAGATCAATGTATCACGGATCCAGTTCATATCAGCTCGACAAGCTCGTTGACACGCGTTTTCAGACAAGCAAGTGTTCCCTTCTCTGGAATTCATTGGATGGTACACGGTGGCCTCCTACCCAACCACAAAGCACATTGCTATTCATGAACAGGTACAGATCATGAAACACAACACATCTGCTTTACCGACATAGACTAACTGGAGATATGCCACTGGTCCAGTTTACTGGGTATTGCACCACCCCACTCTTGGTAGTTCTTCAGGCTGGTGTCGCTCTTGGATCGAGAAGTAGCCTAAATGCGCAGCCTCTACCGTTCAAGGCGTATGAACCATCGATAGAAATTCGAGATCGAACCACGCGGGCGGTCTACATGGAGGTACCGTACACCGTTGAAACAGGTGAGGCGGAACGCATCGCGGTTGATTGGACGGCAAAAGGGGGTGGAAGTAGCACAAGTTGTAAGTTAATGAACCGATATTACTCTTGGACAGGCTACAAGCTTTATATTAGTGGAGACGCACCTGCAGACACAGCGATCGGCCGTGAAAATGCTGCATGATCGACTTGTTGTGCTAGTCAAGTATGTGACAGACGTCATTGCAGGTGGGGTTGACATTATGCATTGTGCATGGCTGAATTATTGTCTCTATTAGGTCAAGCACCGACAGATCACACCATTCTCCGCTCGCTGGCGGCTCTTGTTGCCTCGCTACCTGCGACAGAAAGTGAGGCTTTTCGGGAAGAGTTCCATACGGTCGGTGTTTTTTTTTGCTATTGTTAGAAGCAAGTATGAAACAGGACAATAGGAGTATGAAGATGTCCAGTTGACAGCAGTGCTGTCCTCTCTAACCAAGTCCACAACTATTCTGAATGATGTGAGCGCGTTAATTTTGATTGTTGGGCCTACTAAATATGGTGGACAGCTTGTGGACAAACATATTGTTCTGTCGAGTCGGGATGAGCGAAGTTCGACGGGCATACGCAGGAAACTGGGTAAACCGGGTTTCCAGGGAGACTGGGACCGTTGATGACGCGGCCGGCTTGATAGCTGTCTAATAGCTGTGTTTGTTTCCGGTTGTGTCAGCGTGATTATATAAGTGCGCAGCAATGGCTATATGGACGACTGTGATCAGCCTCTCTTTCCCTTCAACCACCATCTCCTCCTCTCGCCCCTCTCCAATCTTTATTAACCTCACCCGCAGTCTCCAGATTCAATCATGTCCGACCCAAGATCACAGTCTGCCGGCTTCGAGGCGTTTTCTGACTTTCAGAAATCGTCTCCCTTTGACTCCTTCATAAGCACCGCAGACCCTTTCGCTCCTCATCCTGAGTTTTTCGAAGCTGAGCTCGATTCTAACCTCGCGGGCATCGAAGACTCTTTTGTCTTCAACAACATACTTGCCATTCCAAGAGGCGATACTTTCACGCTCTCCACCTTTACCGCATCCACCGATTCTGCCTACGACACCGTGTCTACGCGTTCAGAATCGTTCTATAATTATCCAAGCTCGCCCTACCCTCCGTCCAACTTGTACAAGCTTGACTTCGACATGGACCTCCACGCCAGGGGTAGTTCTGAGTACGGCGGCAGTGTTTTGGACAACGATCTTGCGTCGTTCGGAGCTTTACCTCCTACACCGCCGCGAAGCCCGATGATCACTAGCAAGGTCTATGATAACGCGACCTTCCCCAATGCGGCGTGTTTTTCTGACTATACTAGCAACAATACAGTCAGCACCGACCAATTCTTCTCCACCCTTGAATACAACAACAGGAACATTACTCATGCTACCGTGGCGCCTATGACCGTCACCACTGGATCATTGATGTCCGTGACGCCTGCTCTCGATGATCAAAAGGCGGATCCTCGCAGGAAACACAAGTGCCCGAAATGCACTCGTGGTAAGAAACTACTTCCTTTGGTGATTTTCAGCATGTTGATCGCTCTCACTAGCTTTCGCGCGGGCATTTAATCTCAAGACACACATGGCTACTCATGACCCAGATAGGCTGAAGCCGCACACTTGCCCTCACCGAAACTGTGGCAGGTCCTTTAGCAGGAAACATGATCTTGGACGTCATCTCACCAGCATTCATCGAGATGAGATGACAGGAAAGCGAGCCATTGGCATTGCTAAAGCGAATAGGAGCTGGTGCGAAAGCTGTGGAAAGGGTGTCGTTGGCCGTAGCTCCCCTTGCGACTGCCATGACGTCAAGTAAATTATGGTGATTATTGGGTTACTTGGTAAGTCAACGTGCACATTGCTATCGGCTAGCTTTTATTCATGATTTTTTTAAAAGATTTGCTTTTGACTTGTCCAGCGTACGCGCCGACAAGTTTTTACGCCGCCAAGGCACCTTGCTCGAAGTGTGTCATGTTCCGTACCGCCTCCTATCATGCTGGCCCCGAGACGGACATGATCTCGTTCGAACTTATCAGATTCATTGTATGCATATCATCAACGTTGGTAACCCGTCTTGGTTTCGTCTTGTTCTCTTCTGTGACCTTGTCGTTGGACTCCCATTTGTATATCTTTTGACTATGGATTGGACTGACGTTTGTTACGATGATTCTATAACGTCTATCTTTTTAGTCTCTATCGTTTTGACGTGATCATAATCTAAGTACCCGTATCTCATGTACAATAGCTATGAACTCAATACTTGTTTCCGTTTGTTATTTTGCTGTGTGGTGAACATGAAGTGGGGAATCCCATTAGTTAATGTTACGGCAACAGAGTCTTTATTAAACCTTGACAAACGCATGGATATCATTGATTTGCATCCTCCTGACGATTATAGTCACCGTTTCTTCATATGGCACGAATGGATCCAGGTTCGTCCTCAATCTTATCATTGGAGTTCTAATTACTTTGATCCATCTGCAGGCCAACGGTCTTCTCACTACCGAAAATGTGTTTGAATACTTTGCCACATCGATGTTCTATGACAAGCAGAGCAACAATCAAGTCCTCCGCATGCAAACCATGCACACGGGCCAGTCCATTGCCAACGAGGCCGAGGAGCTAAGGTAAGTTGTGGCGCGTAAAGGGTTCTACCGTCAGGCAAAAATGCAAATCGCTACTTGCAGGCGTTTCACTGGTATAGAGTTTGCCCTGGTGCATTCTCAACCCCCGTCCTTCTTTGTTATACAGAAACGGGAACGTTTGTCGCCAGAAGAAGGTGGGCTTTTCCGCCTTATCTGCCGCATGTACGTGCTTTCGGTTAACTCATCCGATAGCCCTACCGCTTGCATCGTATTTTATCATGAACAACCGCATATACCAGGCACCTGATCTATACACGGTGTTATCCAATCGTCTGGTCAGTCGGAAGGGGTTTCCGAGTACAACTCCACTACTGACATCGGTGGAAATAACAACAGCTCACGTCCCTGTATTCCCTTCAATCTTCTCTCGACATATTGCGACAATATCGACCTGAATACACGCCAAGAACAGGGTTTGTCTGGCCTATCGTCGACCCTGCTTCCGTCTCGGACGACAAGAAAAAAACAGATGACGACGCTTCCATGTCAGACGCCGGGGAAAATCTCAGTGACATGCCAACCCGAAGAGAAGACAGTTCAAAACGGCAACAGAACAATCTGTTGCTCCTCAATGCCATGCGCACGACCGCGGCCCATATGAAGACTTTACCCGCATCTGGTAGCTCTGTGCTGGGAACATCAGCACCAGCCCCACCGTCAGCGGTGTTACCATCTCAGCCACTTCCACCAGCGCTCACACCGAGTTCTTCGCGTGGCACCACTCCGGCCGTCGGGATTGATGCAGCTAAAGCACCAGTACCGATCAGAAAGAGGAGGAAACGTATGCACTTTACAGCGGCCGATGTTTTGAATCCTGTATCTGATATTTCCTTTCCTGTAGGAGCCTCGCTCGCGTCTCCTGGATCTTGAACATCTTTTTTGTCTCAAGAAGGCTATAAAAACACTTGTAGGTACTGCTACCCAACTGACACCTATCTATGCCGTGACGTGGACGTGAATGATACAATGTAAATTATTCTTATCAGCTGCTGCGGCCGTCGAGAAGCTGTCGAGTCTCTCAAGATGTCTATAGCATTCGTCTTCGCAACATCTTTCCAATAAGAATGAAAAATTGCAATTGCCACGGCGGTGTAAACCAGATCCTCCGACCATGTTTTACCTCGCACCCACACCAGCTATTTTTCCAGTCAACCAGCCGAGGGGAGTGACCGACCCAACACTCCGAGCTCCCAAGCTGCTCCCGACACCAAGCGACAATGGGTTTGACGATGTAAAAGACTCCTTCCTCGCCTTGGTTGCATTTTTTACTGTGTAGAGATATATGATGTAACTCCCCAAGGACACATGCAACGACGTACCTGATACACTTATCTCCTCTACGTTAGTCTCAAGTACGACTCCACCCTGGATAAGTTCGGATAGTATATGATGTACCTTAAGAACGAGAATCATTACTGAGATTTTCAGACGAGTTAGACACCCCCCTCACCTCGTCAAAGTGGAAAACGAGGTCTAGCTCGCACACGTTTTCGAACGCTCTGTCCATTGATTCCACAAAGACCTACATTGCACGGATCAGATCGATTGAGCGCTCTCATTTGTGATGTAGCAACCTGAATCAGATCTAGAATCCCCAGCGCACTCTCCGCCTCGTCAACGACAAACACGAAAAAGAGGGTTGCATAGCAGCGATAGACGACTGTCCACCTCTCGTCTGACCTGCTCTTGCCTCCAAGGAACTCTTCTAGCTCCGGAGCGTCGAGAAAGTTGCAAAGTGTTGCCGGCCGCGAGCATACGAGGGAGAATATTTTCTGCACCAGTGTCTCCGCTGATTGGGAAAGGGGCGTGTAAAACTTGGACAGTCGGGCTACGCCCGAGGTATTGACTGGGAATGACACGGATATGAGTGTTTCATGGATTCAAACAAGAGGGCGGACGCAACAAATGAGGACGCCGTGGATCATGGTTGGGTCAATGAGAAGAGTTCGAGAGTGACTTTTTTTGGTGGCTACTGCGCTATGTACTGTGCTACGAACTGCCGCCAAAATCTCTAGGCAGCTTCCACTCAGGCTGCAACCTTCCCGCCATGCTGCTCACAGGTCCGGCCAACCCCTCTTGACTTTTGAAGCTCTCCAAGAAATTCTTGATTAGATTGTAATCAACAACATCTTCTGCAGTCTCTTCGTCTTCTTCATCTTCGTCGCGCTCAAGAGACGCTTTAAGTTCAGCTTCCATCGCTGCTTCGATGTCGTCTCCCTCCTCGGTGCTTGGTTCCTGAGCTTTGCCTTTGCCTTTGGAGTTCGAGGGTGCCGTTTTCTGCGAAGCATTTCGAACACGTGCCAACTCTTCATCCATAGCTTTCATGACAGCTTCGAACGAATCCAATTTGGGGTTTACGCCCGATTTCGCGCGTGCTGATGCTTTGGCGTTGTCCGATTCTTCTTTCCTTGCAATAGGCATGTTGGAACGTTCCTCCTTTGCTTTGAGTGGCTTGGCCATCGCACTGGAAGGTAGAAATGCTTCCAACGAACTGGGTTAATCGGGGTATTCTATGAGACCAGTGAATTTACTCACCTCCACGACTCTTCCGATCTAGTATAATCTCGTTCCAATGTTCATCGGTTATTCCAAGCGCTTGTCTCGAAAACTCCAAGAACTCTTCCTCTTCCTCCGCCATATCGATTTCCACCTCTCCAACCACTTGTGGCTTTTCTTCCTCCGATTCTTCATCCTCCGATTCTTCGTCAGTCTCATCGTCTGAATCGACCCCTTCAAAATTGTCTCGCGGTAGAATGGGCGGTCTAATGCGCCTCTCTCTAGCACTGACATCGGTGGAAGACTGATTTTCGTTATCCGCCGCTTTATCTGTTTTGATCGTAGTGGCTGCCACTCGTTGCGAGTTGCTATGAAAAGAAGCAGGCATTCTCCCATATTCTGAAGGGTCCAGAGCTGGCACGAGTCTATCCATTGCGGCTCGCCTTTCTGCCTTTTCCTCCTGACTCATCTCCTGTGCATCCATCATCACGTCGGAATCTTCTCCATCTTCCGAAACGATATCCTCGTCATCACTGAATTCTTCGTCCGATAAATTTTCGCTGTTCAAAATAAGCCAGGATTTGTGTATGAAGTTGAGAAAGCCTACTCCTCAAATCTTGCACCTTCCATGTCGCCTTCTCCTTCAACAAACTTTTCCACCTTTGTGGCAAGTTCTTTTAATTTAGTAGCCTGAGCTGACGCCAGGCGCTCCTCTGCGTCATCTTTATTTTCATCCATGTCCATTTCGTCCGAAGGCTTCCTTTGTTCAGCTTTTGAAACTCCCATCGTTTTTTCAAGTAGCTCATCAAAGTCCTGCGCATCTACGTTCAGCCAGTCATCGTTATCCTCATGGTCGGGCACCTCTGGAAGACTAGAGATTTGAGCTATGGCAAGCTTAACTTGGGAAGCAAATGAAGGTCTAGACGCGTTGCTGCGAAGGGTTGGTCAATGTCATCAGCCATAACTGCTATGATCTTACTCTTCGCGTCGCACATTTATATAGACAGTGACTGCCTTGTTTTCCAAGTCTTGCCACAACCTGGAGCCTTGAATTTCTCCCTTGAAATAGTCGGTAGCGGCAAGGTTCTGAAGGTACTTGACATAATGCGGATCACGGCGCAAAGCATCCTTCTTGGCATCAGTCTTCTCCAAGTGAGAACAGAATTCATCACATGAGCAGCAAGACTCACAGATGACTTGACAGATTCTGCCGTTTCTATGGCATCATGTCGCGCTTTCGTTTCCTGATATAGCATTTCGAACCCCACGGCCTTGAGTGTTTGTCAGGGTATGAGCAAATGAGGAAGGCTGGTAAAGAAGACTGACGATCTTCATGCCTACATCCCTCCAACTCCATTCCCTAGTAGCCTCTTTTTCCTGCCAACGGCCGAACACTTTGGGCGGAAAGAATTTTTGACCGACGAGTTGTGCATATGCCGTTCTCGTCATTCTAATTGGCCTCAGCACAGACGTATCAGGCGGAAAGCGAGACATTCTATGTGCTGACTATATTGCCGTCAGGAACAATTACACACAGCAAGAATAACTGGCGTACACGGAGCTCTAGTGCGTCCCTTGTATAGAATGCTTCTACAGCTCGTTGGACCAGAGATAGGTCAGTAGTCAATGCTTTGGCGACGTCGACTGGGATCCATGCCTTTGTTACATGAACATGGTCCTTCAATGCAGCCGGGTAACTGGAGCATCAGTAAGCAAAGGGGCAAATTATGCAACCAATACACGCTTACCCAGAGATTCGTTGCCAGACGAGTTTTTCAACTGCCTCTGGAGCGAATGTGTCAATAAATGGATCCATAATCACGTTGGCCGCGTCGTTGGCGGAGATCCACTCATTGTCATCCTCGACGGTGAGATCTTCGTCGTCGCTCTCAGACCGACCAGGCAGCTTTCGGCGGTGCTTTCTCCTAGATGGTGGAGATATATGTGAGAGAGGGAGGAGATGAAGGCGGGAGTTATAGATCCAGACCTGTATGTAGATAGGGACGTGAATCATGGATTCTCTCACCGAAACGAGTCAGGCGCACCCTGTTTTCTGAGTTTGACGGTTCGACCCAGGCGGGAAGAGCTTCTGCAGCTTCGATGAGGAGAAATTCGCCGTCAGAGTCGAAGACGCTGTTCGACTAGGTGAGCGGGGATATGCGATTTAAAAAAGTGGACGGCATACGAAATGGCGAGGTCCTCTTTCGCGCTGATCAGCTTCAGCAACCACACGACAGACCATTCGTCGTCAATGGAATCACCGACGCGCATGAAGCCTTGAAGAATAAAGCCATCAGACTCCGGGTTTTCGACGACTTTGAGTTCAAACGAGTCGCGGTGCCATATGAAATCCTGGAGGAGTTCATCTACAAAAGCGAGGATACAGGCGGCGAAAGCGGTGACAGAGTCTTCGTCTGATAGATTTTGAGGTGGATAGAGCACGTATTGGAGAGTGTCTTGAGCGATGGCGGGCTGACGACTGAAGACGTCCGAAATGGTCAACCCGGTCGACATGGAGCCACTGAGGTCACGCAGCGGTCATCATGGCCTCTCTCACCCAATTCAAAGACAGAAATCTCATCGCCGTCATTGGCGACGAGGTAAGGCGTTTCTCATTCGGCTTTGAGACTGAAACAGAATTCAACAGGACTCTATTACTGGCCTGCTTCTAGCAGGCGTGGGTCAGGTCAACGCCCAGCAGCAGAAGAACTTTCTCATTGTCGATGGCAGTACGTCGTTCTTTTCGTTTCTTGCCTGCGATCTGTGCTCACATCACTCATTCGGGTAAGAGACACAGATTTCCGCCATTGAGGCCGCGTTCCAGGAGTTTACTGAACGCAAAGACATCGCCATTGTCTTGATCAACCAACATGTATGGTGGTGGTGCTACTCCCCCACTTCGGACCCCCCACCTTGACTCATCCCAACAGATCGCGGAAAAGATCCGACCAACTGTAGACAGGTATCGTCAAGCATTCCCGGCAGTTTTGGAGATACCTTCCAAGGAACACCCTTACGGTCAGTTGTGCTGATGGGACGGCAGAACCTAATCTAAAGTTTAATTTTCTGCGCCACTAGATCCGTCAAAGGACTCGATACTGAAGCGAGTGCAGAAACTGGTCGGGGACTAGCAGAGATCGTTCATTTGTATTGTTGGTATGAGTCCAAATATGTTACATTGGAGTTGAGATTAGCTTTATGAATACGACGAGCTCCAGCGCATGACTGGTTCGTTCTCTCGTACTCCAGGTGTTCGCTCAACAAAGACACGGATGGAATTATAGTGTCCTGTATCTGGATGCGTCCGTTAGTCACGCTCATAGGGAGATAAAGAGGCATCATGGCTTACGGGGCAGATCCACCAGCAGATATTTGAACACAAAGTATCCTTGTTCATTCTGCCAAAACTGATGAGCTTCTAGCAATTTCAACTGCCCATGATGAACCACGTACCCGAACCAAGTCGGCATGTACTTCACCTTCAGTAAACGTCTGACTTCGAGGCTTCACCACCTCCCCTCCTGTCCTTTTTGATCCTCTTAGCGACGAGAAGATACCAGCAAACCCCCATCTACCACCCGTTTCTTCCTTCCCATGACTCACCCCCTTTTCCTGTTGCTGTGACGGCCTGTCCAGAGCTGGTGGGTATAAGGGTTTCTCCATCCCGCTCAAGTATCTAAACAGTTCCTTCAGGCTCGTCAACACCTGCTCTGTCTTCTCTTTTGTCCCATCGAAGGACTCTTTCAGCGTCAAGCTCGAAAGCTTCTCGTATGCGCTGTGCGTCCACTCACTCGCCCGTTCGACGTACGTCATATCCGATGACAATGGTGCCCACCCTTCGGGTTTGCCTTGTATATAAAATGTCAAAATCATGTGTTCGTTCCCATAAGCGTCCACCATGACTTGAGAAGTGACATGTCGATTTCGATGCCGCGGGCGTGAACTTGTTGGTGGGTTATTATGAAATGTCAATGGGCCATTCATGTATTTCGCAATCTATATAGTATAAGAATCAATCGCAGAGATTAAGAAAAACTGGATCTTACTTTTGACGAAGATTTGATCCGCTCGCATGCATCATTGTATAGCACGGTAGGAGAATTCTTTGAGAATATCTCCGTTGTAAGAGAATATACGAGCAAAGCGGATAGTCCTGCTCCAAGCAGTATCACAGCCAAATTAGTGGTTCTCTCCGTGGTTCGCAGAACTGCAAGTGTTTTAATGCCCATCGGAGAAAGTCTCAAGGGACGGACCGACCTTTTCCTCCTGTACCGAGTTCGGACCACTTTTTGACTTTCTTCCCTTGTTTAAGGGAATCTTGGGATATCCCAAGCTGAAATGGACCAACAGTGTCCCTCACGGGAATTGAGGCACCAGGCTGTTGAGTGTCAAGTGAATGAGAGAAACCGGATGGTCGAGTGTCGCGATGAGCATATCGTCTTCGTGGTCTTGTGGATGGGCTGTGGTTTAGCTGAACAAGCCTCCACAGATGGCCAGTACACCGTGCCGGAGCTGCGGGACACCAGATTGTGTTCATTGTGAAGAAGCCAAATTAGGAAACACAGACTTAACACATTCAGAAAATATTCCCATGTCATAATTATATTCTCCGTAGAGTAGGCACCATACATTCATAAGTGAAAAAAAAGTTATATGTACATGTTTTAGCTCTTCAAGACCGTTCGCCCCGTAGTCTACGGGCCAGTGCCAAATCCTTGGGCTGGATTGTGACACGTTTAGCGTGAATAGCAGCCAAGTTAGTGTCCTCGAATAATGATACGAGGTAAGCTTCGGCTGCTTCTTGTAGAGCCATTACAGCGGAAGATTGGAAACGGAGGTCGGTCTGGAGATCAATGAGCATGTACTCATACTATCCTCACGAAACGCGCTTACCTTGAAATCTTGTGCAATTTCACGAACAAGTCGTTGGAAAGGAAGCTTGCGGATGAGCAGCTCGGTGGATTTTTGGTAACGTCTGATTTCACGAAGAGCGACTGTTCCGGGCCTGAAACGATGGGGCTTCTTGACACCACCAGTGGCACCCTACAGGGAGCTGTTAATTCATCGCGACGCGTCAGAGAGGAAGAACCTACAGCAGGCATCTTGCGTGCTGATGATTTTGCTGACTTTGAGGCAAGCTGCTTGCGAGGTGCCTTGCCTACAAAGACGCGACACGTTATACATTACCAGTAGTGTATGCCAACAATGCTTACCTCCAGTAGACTTGCGAGCGGTTTGCTTGGTGCGGGCCATTTAGAAGAGATGAGATAGAGCTGTCGAAGAGGTAAGTGGTTGGGTGGTGAGGAGCTGGGAGAGATGGTGGTGGGTGAATGAGCAATGTGCAAGACGCGCCTTTTTATCCTTTCCAGGACACGAAATCAACGCGTCTTGTTTTGCACGTGATGTACGCGTTTGGGTCACACACGCGCTTTCCACAACAAAAAGCGCGCCACCCTTTTTAGGTAATCAGCCCTGTCAGTCTTGTACACTGACCGCTTTCTAACTCTGGCCTGCTTTGAAGCCGCTGTAGCTGCAACGCTCTCTCCCTTTGGTCTCAGGGAACAGAGCCGAAAGTCTGGACTCTACACGTCGCTGGGGTGTTAAGTTGCTATATGCTGCCATGGGTCCTTGCAATTACTGTGCGCGGCTTCACGGGACGAAATTGTTGAACTGATGGCACAGCAACAGCTGCGCGTTTATTCTAGCCCCTGTCACCTGCTTTTTGCTTCGCATGCATTGCAATATTCTTGTGTCGTGGTCTCGAATTCTGGAATCCCGCCACATCGATATCAGAACCACCCTTTGTTCGAGGGCCTGATTGCAAGATAGTGGCTTGTGGAGAGGAATTGATTATCCCATAAAACGCTTCAAGATTAGATCCCGTCTTCTGCATGGATTCCGCGTATCGATTATCAGATGCGTTGCAAGGCCAGAACCCCAAAGGTAGCGTCTATGTTTGTTTTTTTGTTCTCTGACATCAAATTAATTTGTCCCAAGTACCGTGACGATAGAAGACCCTTTCCGAAGTTTAGGAGTCGTCCTCATCCTCACTATTTCCAATGGATTTCATATCTCATTATCGGTGATAAGGTATCCTTTGCTTTGCACCCTATTTCCTTGCCCTCCTAAACGTTAGCGAGATAACGGGTTCGTTCAACTACAATTTACCAAGTCTATGGGTCTGCCGTTTATGAACACAACCCTGACGTATTTAGTTCCTTGATTTGCTTGCCGACGTCATCTTGACTTTACATCCGACAAACAAATTACGACCTTGACTGTCGATTTGATGTGGTCCCGGCCATATACCTCGGTCTAGTTCGAATGGTCATGGACATCCTGAACTTCCGGTTCCAACTAGTTATACTCCGCTTTAACCCATTGCTGCACCATCGGAATGGATCTCAATGATGGCCTGGTGATGCTGATGATCACCATCAGAAGAATCGTCTGCCCTGGAATGAACCAAGGACACTATCAGGAACATCGCTTATCCGCATACGAATTCAATCAGATAGAGAATACGTATTTGAGCATTCGACATGACCATTGGCGCTTCTTCCAAAATGAACTCGTGGGTTTGTTTAATATATCAATTGATGACTGCCTCATTGCAGGAACTTGTAATGGACAATGAGGTCCCACTAACCGAGATGTCTTGACGAAGACCAGCGTATTGGAAGATTCTATGTTGAATTGCATGTCAGTGAAGGTTATTGACAACCATAACATGTACATCCGGTGATTTAGTTTGTGAGATAGAACTCTATCTAGCTCCACACAACCCGGCGATTATCGCGCGAGGTGATAGAGGGGACGAAACGGTGCCGAATTCGGTTCCAGAAGCTGCCTAATCTCTCATGTAGAAGGTTGAGGTAATGAATGGAGCTTCATAAGCTAACCTGGTCCATATGACCACCACAAAGAGAAAGAATAAGGATTAGTGCCCGAACAATGCCAAATGATATGTACTCATTCTTTGTGTGTCCAACAAATCAACGCTGCTGCTGGAGGTCATGCTGTAGGCTTAACCGTCAAGTTATTTTTGAAGCATAATAGTGTAATCATCACATCAACGCTATATTACATTTGCCGATGGTGGACATTGAGCTGTACATTATGCGGAGAATCGGGACGTACACGGAGCCCGTGACAGAATCACATAAGAAGCCGGGACTGTACCAGAGCAGTGTGAAGCAGTGCAAATCAATCATGTTGACGACGCAGTAAATTCCCTTACTTGGGTGTGCTGTTGTTGGTCGCCCACACGTGTACTACACGTGTAGGGGCAACTCGGGTCGTTTTTGCTGGGGAAAATTGGAGATAACTATGAGAGAAATAATGAGGTGGCACGAGGCATAGAACTAGAGGCTCATGCGGTACAGAGTGGCAGAGGAGGGAGGTGTGGACGGGAGAGGTGTGGACAGCATAGGATATCGGAGTTTGAAGGGAAATTCTGATCGTGGCTGGGTACTTGAAAAGGCAATCGCGGGTTGTTGAAGAGGACAAGCATCATCCTCGACAACAATATTCACTTGGTGCAGCCAACCTTTTCTATATCTATTCTTCTTGCAGGGCGAGCAGCAAGCGGGCACTAGAGACAGAAAGCAATACCTAATACAGGGGGGCTAATCGTGGGGTCAAGACGTGTGCGATCAAAACCTTGAAACGAGATTGCGTGAATTGCCTGCCCTTTGCCTCACCTTCCCATCGTTCTTAACCTCGCCTTGTGTTACAGGTCTTCGCTTTCCCCATTTCTGCATCCACACGGTGCTATTCCGGGACAGTCCATACCACGATTCTCCTGCCTCACGACCCTCACGCATTCTTCTCATTTTTATACCTATCTTCTTCAAGGGCCTGTCACCTTACCACTCCAGCCTTCTCCGCTTCCTATCTATCCTCGCAGCTGCGCAGCACCCATCAAACTCCTTAATTCATCACCGCAACTGCACCTTGTTTATCAATTCCCGGAACATTTCTTTAACTTTTTCTTAATTCATTGGTAGATATCCTTGTTCTTCTTTTCTTGAGGCGAACTCACCTTCTGACTTTCAGTAAATGCAAGTAGCGCTCGCAAAGCCCCCTCCATCGAAAAAAGGTTTCTTTTCCAAGGTTTCAGACGACTTATTACCGCCGATATCTCTCACGAAAGACACGTTGAATTGGCCTCTCATACACGACCCAAAAGGTGAAGTAAATCTAGAGGTATGTGCATCCCCGCAGCCACATGTTCACCCTCGCTTACTGCGGCTCTTAGAACTGGCACCTTTCCTCCTCTGACGAAGCATCTCCTCTATATCGTTCTTCTGCACGAATAACGTTCTCCAAAAACCTACAGAATACCACCTTCGCTTCCCAAATGTCTCGCCTAGAAAACAAAGGTTCTGACGCCCCTCAGAGATGGAAGCTCAACAATAAAGGTCAGCTTATTGACTCGGAAGCCCGTGGCTGGGGTCTTGCCGACGAAATAGGTGGACTCAAACTCAGTGATGTGGACGAATCCGAAGACGTCCATGGTGTTGTCCAAACTCCGCTCAAGTCAACCCTCGCAACAGCAGTTGCGCAGCTGGGTGAGGGAAGCCCTCTAGAGTCTTCCTCTACTAGCGCTGGCTCCTCCCCACAAGCTGCTGAACACCAGATCACTCTATCTCACTCGCGAGGCTCCTCAGCAGACACCTCCGTATCTAGCATGCACGGTTCTAGTGGCAACATGCTACAGGCTCATGCGCAGATGGCAACGATCACGACGACCGAAGCAAAAGAGCGCCCGCGTTCCTTGAACGGCGGCGGTCTTTCAAACGCGGACGGTCGTCGCTTACAGCAAACTGGTGAATCCAGTGATGTACAGTGGATGCAAAATCAACAATATGCCGACAATGCCAGCGCGGGTTCCGAGCTGTCTTATCCTTCTCTCTTGAATCATATTCATAGACCTCAGCCTCAACTTCACCCGAACCTTTATGATATCCGATCCGGGCTTCAACAAAGCAGTGCACCCAGATCGGCCGCTCGTGAAGACGGCTTAGGTGACTTTGGAAATCCTCGCGATTTTGGTTCTTCCATGCCAGGGATGGCGGGATACCTTCCGGTTCAGACGGGAGGGTCTATTTCTGGAGCAGCCTATCGTCAACCGCCTCGTGCATATCCTCAACAAGGGTTGATTGGATCGCCAAACATAGGCTACCAGGGCAGCCACCATACCGCCCATCTTTCACTGGGCAACACTCAGCAGTTGTATGATATGATGCTTCCTGGCGTTAGGGATAGCCTGTCGGTGATGGCTCGCGTTCAGCAGCAACCCAACTTGTTCCGCCCGACCCATCACCATTCTGCGTCTGATCCCTGTGCTCTTCGTGACCCGGCAGCCCTTGCATTGTTGGCCAACAACATGCAGACATTCGGTCCTAGCCTTCAAGCGGGACCTTTGCCTTTCTATGGGAACCAGTTCTTCGGGGCGCAAGATCCTTATGCTCGCTCGGAAGTTACGGCTGCTCAGTTGATGGCCGCACGTATCCAACAATTCGGTGGAGCATATGCGATGGCTCAATCAAATCTTGGGGTTGACAACACCGTCCCCGTTATTCCGTCGCCGACTTCCCATTCTGGACCGAGCACCAACAATCGCAAAGTGAATCTTTATAAGACTGAGCTGTGTCGCAGTTGGGAAGAAAAAGGTACATGCCGCTACGGAGCCAAGTGCCAATTTGCGCATGGAGAAGAAGAATTACGGAAAGTTTCCAGGCATCCAAAGGTAATTACTCTATCAATGGATGGTGTTCAACGGATTTACTCACATACGTTAATCTTTTTTTAGTACAAGACAGAAATTTGCAGGGTAAGTCGTCAATTTTTTGGTTCATCTCGAAGCCATTCTCATCGGCGTTTGTCCAGACATTCTGGGTATCTGGTTCATGCCCTTATGGCAAGCGCTGCTGTTTCATCCACACCGAGGTGCCTGTAGCCGGGAATCCAAATCCGGGAAACAGCAATGCTTCCGACAGTGCCACTTCTCAATCAAATGCAGATGGACGCTCTCGTTCATTGAGCACCAACAGCGACCCTAATGATACCTCTGTTTCACTTCTCGCCCGCATCTCAGCAAAGCGAAACCAAGAAACAAATAGCTCTGTTCCCGATTCCACCCCTACAAAGAATGTTTCATTTGCACGTCCGGCCGTTGGTTCCCTTCGGGTAGATACCTCTTCTCTAGATGGACCGTCATTGAAACAGAACAAATCGGCATACCCATCTTTCGCTAGTAATGGCATCTTGTTGCCTGCGACTGATCATGTTTCCACGAAATCTCCTGGTCCAGTGACAGCCGGGCCTGACCTGGGAAGGCATAATGCTTCGCGTATGGAGATTGTTGGATTCAGCAATGTAAATCCTCGCAGTCGTTTCACGCTCCTCTGATCCTGACAATTACTTACAGCAACGCGCGGCGAAAGCCATCAATAGCAGCGACCTTGATCTCAACTTCAAGCAGACGTCTGTCCTGTCACCCATAGACAATCTCACTACGCCAAGAGCGAGTGGCCACCACGTCCGTGGTAGCAGTAGTAGCACCGCTACCAACTGGATTAGCCGCACTGGACCGATGTCGGCTTTCCCTCATGGTTCGAGCCAAAGCAGCGCCCCGTGGTCCAGTACGGATCTTGCCATCGGTTCCACAAGGCTCAGCGAGAAGGCCTGGGCTTAAGTGGTATCTGGCATAACTTTGACGCCCCTCATCAATTTATTGTTGTAAATTCATTTTTTTTTCTTGCTGATGACTCTCGGTAGCGGACACTGTAGCCGCGCACTCCATTCTCTAGTACTCTTTTCCCCTTCCCCCTCTCTACCCCCCATGATATGACCCAGCTTTCCGTATTGGACCTACAAAAAAATCTGTTTATGATCTTTCGCCTCTCTCTCCTTCGGCCGATGTCTTGACCATACTAGCTATTTTATCTCTCAAATGTCTCCTCCCCATCATGCATCGTCGTAGTCATTAGCAATTGTCTTTATTCCATCTCATTGTCAATCTTATTTTGTCAGTGTAGTGTATAATATTTATGAATTTTTTTGAGTTCTAACATGAATGAGGTTTAGAAGAACATGAACCTAGTATAGAACACCCAAAGAATGAAGCTCGCGCCGAAAAGCCGCCATGCGACATTGTGCGTATGCAATGTAGTCAAACTCCTGCTGTTGTTGGACATTCCCCTCCACGTCTTCCCTCGCTTGAACTATACCCCACAGAGCCCACATCGCGTGGGATGCTGGGCTCCAATAGGTAACCTGTTTATCCAGTTTGTCGTACAATGTTTGAACACCAGGGGCGTTTGTGCGACTTTGACCTAAATAGGCAGCGTAGAAGTTTCGACGTTCCTCTGCATTTGGATAATTGGAGAAATTGAGGATGTGTGGCGCGGAAGAGTGGTAATTGGCCGTCCATTCATGAAAATGATTCGCAATGTCGTATGCTGCAGGGTTGGGTCCAGCATATTCGAAATCTACGACTACGATCTTTTTGGAAGGAGGATGCAGGGTCTGTTACCATTCCGCGTACGAGAAGATAAATTTCGACATTGACTAACCTGGTAATGTTCTTGCAGACCCTGTTGCACTTGCTTTAGTCTCAGCAAATTTCCATATTGCGTATCATTATGGGCGAATACACGGCGGCCGCCAGACTTAACGTCATCTACTTTGGACAACCAGCGGATGTACTTATCCCAGTCAGTCCTGAACCTCTCAAGGTCAAGATCTTGCCGTGCATATTCGGGAAGCGAAGGCAAAGCCAAAACTGCCTGCGCAGGTTCAAGCCACGCTGCAACATTTCTCTTTACAGTATCATCACGTTGCTCCTTGGATGATATATCAACGACGGAAATATCAACCGAATGGAGCTCCGCCATCCGTGCACCAATCCATCGGCTGATGGCTGGGTCACGAATGTCGGCTGGCGTCAACGTCGTAGACTCAAAGTACTCCTCGATACGGCCATTGTCAAATGTGCCATATATGCGAGGACCGATACTGTACTGAGATGAAAGAATATGGAGCGTGTTCAGTTCTTTCGGTCGTGAGATGAGAGACCCGGAAGACGGCCCGTAAATTCTAAGGAGGATGGTGGGGACATAATGCAAAGTAGGGCATGACACAAAGAAGACTGCATTCGTTAGCGAGCCTGAAACCTTGCGAACCACAACTTTGTCAGGCGAAATGTCACCGGACCAATGAGGCACCGCGAGCGTGCGACAGCAGGTCAAGAGCTGTGTGACAAAATGGGCATTTTTGTAGTGCCTGCCGTAAGGAGAGTTACATTAGCATTATAAGTTTTGACTAGAAAGGTTGAACCAAACCATAATAGAGGTGAATACTTATGCCCAATCTGTCGGCGTGATTCTCTGACGCCATTGCATATACAACAGGAACGGTTTCTCACCTTGGATCGAATCTCATAGTAGCATGACGCAGCTCATTGTCCGCACTGGACACGGCTTTCTTCTGGGCCCTTCGGATGGAATAGGGCGAAGAGGCAGAAACGGCCCGAAACTTCGCTTTCAATATCTCGAAAGCTGAAATAATGGACGAGGCGTGAATGTCAGTTAGAGACATAGGTCGAGAGGGTGAAGTTGAAGGGGTTTGCAGCAAGGACATTGGCTCGTTGGTGGTACTGCAGCAGGAAACGTTACGGAAACCGTCACGGACGGCCGATGTTTTTCAAGTGCGAGCCCCATGTGGTCCTCATTTTTTGGTCTTGTGCGTCCGTTATCTCTCGATTCTGACTTCATTCCCTCTATTATCCTGGTTATCGTCATCTACTTGGTTGTGGTTATCATCGCACGACCCTTTCCAGTACATCGTACCATAATAAAGTGCTGTCACCTTCAGGGTTTAACTGCGTCAACTATTTTCGGCCATAAAACCGCGGCTTCCGTTGCTCATCGCTCAGCCAAGGCATCACAATACGGACGTTGCTGGCATCCTTTGAAGTGTATATGCAAGATCTCCGTGATGGAGTATGCAATGATAACGTTGACACTTGTGTTCAGCGCCATGATGATCATTCAACAAAAGACGCTGTCCCGTCGCTAATCACTTTGGAGTACTTTTCCCAGCTCAATTACAAGCTGCTATGATGTACCGTTTAGCTCCGTGGGATTATACCCAATTCATCTAGCTCGTGGGACTATGCCCAATTCATGAACGCCATTGTTACGCTGGGCCACATCTCGGGTGCGAGGCTCGTACTACGGCACGTACTCCACGACTAGTCCACATCCAGTCTTGAAAAGGCCGTACCCTGGCCAGTTTATCAGAAAGATGCTCTCTGTGTACCAGGGACGAGGTTACGTTGCGGTTTTCGGGCTATCTTTATGATGGCCAGTGTGCAGGATTCTTGCCGTAAGTCCGGAGCACGAGTTCAGCGGAATAGTGGTTGAGTCAGTTACCTCTAGATATTCTGAGAGTTTTTTATACAGTATGGATTTTCTTTCATTTGGGCGCGCGTGGAAGTACAAGATACAACTTAGTATACAGCTAAATGTCCGGACATTCTGACCTAACAATGACTCTTTCCGTTATCCCCTTGGATTACCCTTACAATGTGATCACGGATGGACCGAATAACAAATTTCGTTATTCAAGGGTTTGGGTCCTTCTGTGCAGTCTGACATCTGTCGTTGCATCTGATGTTTGTAGATGCATCAATGGGAATTCGACGGATGAGTAGGGATAGCTGGTCATGTCCAAACGATAAGCAACAATTGAATCTAACTAAACTGAACTGGCTTACCAATGAAGCAATTCCAAGACATGGTAAGCAGACGATCCACACGGTCTAGACCTACTTGAGAACCATGATTAGATAGCATTTGTGGGACCAACATACCTGAATTGATAGTGATACAGCATGTGAGATCTGATCTCTGAGTGGCACTGGTTGGAGGTATTGATAATTAAGGGCAGAGTCCGCAAGTAGTTGCAGAACGTCCGGTGGGAGCTGTGCTGCCATTCTCGCAGAATAGATAGCACCAGCTACAGCCTGCGAGGATCAGAAAAGAAAGGTGGCATATTTGCCTTGATACTTACCAAACCAACCGTAGCGCCGGTGAAGCGTACAAGGAAGAACGCGCTAGTTCCAGAAGCGATTTCATGTGGCTTTAGTGCCCTTGTGAAGACTTGGTATGGTGCGTGGAAGCCCATGCCGACCCCTATTCCCGCAACTAGGGGAAATATAACTTGGGAGTACACGTGAGCATGCTCGTGCAGCAGCATCAGAAGGCCTTGGAACATGTCAGTTTCCGTACAGTGATCGTGCTAAGGTTGCGCACCAAACCCCGCGGTCGAAATCAGTAGCCCCAGTGTTATGACAAGATTTTGTCCAAATGTATCATGGGTTTTATTTTGATATAGATTAATAAACCACGCGACTGGCATTGATGCCAATGAGGAGCCAAGCGAGTATGGAAGCATCCTGAGGCCAGCCTCAAATGGCGTCGAATCGTTAGCTGCCTGCAAAAGCGGTGTTCATAGAAAAAACCGGTGAAGATTTCAATCAAACCTGATAGAAGAGGGCAAGATAGAAGGTCCCAGCATTAAAGGCAAAGTTGTGCAGAAAGCTGATCAGAAGGACGGCGACTGAGGTGAGGATTAGCAGAAGTTTAATATGCGCTGGAAGAACGGACTTGTTGTAAGATCTTTGAATGTTGTGTCTGGGAAGAGACGGTCTCGAGTTGTCACTTTCTCATACCATCCCCCACAAACCAAGGTGGAAAATCCGAAAATGATAAAACATAGAGTAGAAGGCGCGCTCCCTGGCATCGTCAGAATATGGCAATACTCGCAAAGAATTGCTCTTACACCCTTTTAGTGTAGCAAAACTGAAGCCAACGATAATGAAACCCGATCCAAACATGAATAGAAATCTGATCAAAACTGTCAGATTATAACTTGTGAGAACGAAGCGACGCACAATCCGCCAAAGTCAAACCGCTGTGCGAACGTGTGCCAAGAACTACTAGTAGATCGCGGGAATTGTACGCCATGCAAGGCAGGTAGCAAGATCATCAGGGCTACAAAACTGATCGGCAAATTGACATAAACTAGGAAATCAAGTTAATTTAATGTTCTACCGGAATGACGCATCACTTACATCCCCATCGCCAGCTGATGGCTATATTGCTATGTTCACCTTGGAATGACCATTCAGTTATGAAATCAATGTGACATCCGGGGTACCTACCTGTAAATAGACCACCAAGAAGAGGACCGGCTATAGCTGAGCAGCACCAGGTGACACTCAGTACTTGTGACCATTTTGGCCTGCTCGCCACTTCCACAATTTCGGAGGTTATGACCCAAACGGAGCTCACTATTCCTCCTCCACCTATACCCGCTGGGAATAACATGTGAGGGTGTATTTCAAATTAGCAGTTCGAGGTTTAATTCACCTAATGCCCGAGCAGAAATCAACCATATGACGTTCTTTCATGAAGATATTTCTAGATAAGGGCAATGATTTCCCTAGATAAGGTAGGCAAACTTACTTGTGCAACACCGCAGAGAAGAGATCCGAATGCGAATATCGCCATACTGAAAAGCAAAATAGTCTGTAAAGGTCTAGGCTAAGTGTCAGGTGTCCCGGCAATGAAAATCCACTAACTTTTCGACCAATCAGGTCTGATAGTCTCCCATACAAGGGTTGAAAAGCAGTTTGGGTCAGCAGATATGCTACGCCGACCCAAGTATATTGTGTTTGAGTTGCATGAAGTTCTCTGGCTATCGTCGGCAAGCCGGTAGAAACTATGGTCTAAAGTAAAAGTCAGTAAAGGCTTCGGGTTATAAAAATGCAGACGTACGGCATCAGTGGTAGCAAGAAATAGTGCCATAGCAGCTCTGTTTCAAGGGATCGGCTTCATGCTCAACGTCGGGATCGCAGACTTACCCTATATGTGCAAATAGTCGCCGCGTTGTCGACAACTGCTGATACGGGGGAGGAGATGCCGCCTCGCCATTCACGTCCAGTGTCGCGCAAGATGAGGCGCCATCGCTTTTGGATTCTACAAAGATGGTTGAAGTCGGTGAATTGTCACAAACTTCAGAGCCTTCCTCGCTGATCCCTGCGGTAACCAAAGGAGGAAGAACGCCTTTAACTGGATTTTCAGTCATGTCCAAGTCTTAGGCTTATTCGAGAGAGAAGATAGAACAATTATTGTTCAATGAGATGCTGGATGATCCATATGTCTTAAATACCTAGCAGCCAGCGTCTCGAGACTCAAAGTAGCATTCGCCGTTAACAAACCGGGGGTTGGAAATTGTCAATGTTCTCCACAGAATTTCTTGGACTTGACCAGGGCCACCGCATTGTATAGTTTCGCAATTAGAAGGGACAAATCACGGAGAACAAAGAGATTAGATTTCAAACGACCAGATCTCGACATACGAGGATGATGCCCGCAGGTGAGTATAGCAGCGGAGTAGTGACGCAGGAACAGAACATCGTGGAACTTGATTAAAATAACCGAGGTGTATGGGCCAAATCGAGCAACAAAAAAGTCATAGATGGGCGTGGGGACCCAAACCAAAAGGTGATCCTGGCAGGTTCGGAAAACGTGACTAGTGCCATCATAACTTACCTTGGATAGTCGTTTACTCAGGATCGGAATAGTCTCCTCGAGAACGCAATTCAGTAAGACTGAGTTGTGGGTCCATTAAACTTGATTATTCATGCCTCTAGTTTAGATCACGCAGTCGCCCTCTTCTTTTCTTCCCCATCCTCATGTCGTTTTTCGCTATCGTTCTCCGTCGCCGTACTTGGATTAGCTGTCAAAGATATAAGGAGTCAGAACGAACGTTTTATATTGAGAGATAACATGCCAGTAAATAAAACTTTAAACTCTAAACTCCAAGGAGATTTTTGATGTTTTTCCAAGTGCGAGATAACCAGTTCTCGCCTGAAGGAGATAAATGAGCAAAGGATGCCCTACCATTTTCACCAAGAGGTTTTGTTGCGTCTGATTCAGAGCCTTTAATAGAAGTATTTGGCGGTACTCGACCTTCCACGTCATCCGCATAGGCTTGCAGAAGCTCACGTTGGCGTTTCGATAACGACCTGAGTAGTATAACATTAAACGGTATTGATACGGATAAGTGAACAAGCGACTTGCCTCGGCAAATTGATATGGAAAGTAACGAAAAGATCCCCTATAGAGCCGCTGAACGACGGAGATATTCCCCTCTCTTTCAAAACCATTTCTTCGCCTTGTTGCGTTCCGCCTGGAACTCGTACGTCCACTTCACCTTCGAGGGTTGGTATGCGCACCCTACCGCCCAGCAATGCTGTATGCAATGGTATTGTTGCTTTGTGATACAAATTAGCTCCCTGCCGAGTGAAAACATTTGATGGCGCCACATTCACTCTAACCAAGAGGTCGCCAGTCTGCCCTTTTCCTGAAACTGGTGTGTCACCTGCATTCGGTACGCGAACTGTCATGCCATCTTCAACGCCTGTGGTGTTTTACTTGTTTGGACAGTTTCCCCACGTAGGACTAATGTACTCACCAGCAGGAATATTGACGGTTACTGTCTTCTTCGTCTGCACCTTCCCAACTCCGTCACAGTCTGAGCACTGGCTGGAAGGAGGAACAACGCTGCCAACGCCGCCACAAACATTGCATGTACTAGCCATCTGGAAACCGCTGTCTATTACAAAAGTCCGATGACCTGTTCCCCCACAGGCCGTGCAGGTCTGACGCTTGGCACCTTTCTTCAAACCAGTACCTGAACAAGTAGGACAATTGACTATCGGAGAAACAGTGACTTTCACAGCCTTCCCCTTCGCGGAGTCCAAGAAACTAATGTTGACAGTCGTTTCTAGATCAGCACCCCTCATCGATTCCGAAAAAGGGGACCCTCGTGCCCGGCCCGTTCCAAGATTAAAGAGTTGTTCGAACAAGTCGGATGGAGCGCCGCGGCCACCAAACGATGCATTGAAACCCCCAAAGCCGGGGAAACCACCGGCAAAACCACCTTGGAAGCCCCCGGCACCGGAAAACGCATTGGGGTCAAAGCCCTGTTGCTGGGACGCAGCTCCATATCTGTCGTAGTTGGCCCGTTTCTTCTCATCCTTGAGGATCTACGTGCGCATTGGGTAAGGACAGACTCAGGGACGATTGGACAGGGACAAACATCATATGCTTCTTGGATCTCCAAGAATTTCTGTTGAGCGTTTTTGTCAGGATTAGTGTCAGGGTGATATTTCCTAGCAAGCTGCATGCCGTTGAGCGAGATAGGCACATCAGACTTATACCAAATAAGTAATACCGAAAAGTAGGTCTTCTTTATTTCGGCTTGAGATACATCTTTCTTGACGCCTAGAACTTCGTATGGATCTTTGGGCGCAGCAGAGCGTGGCCTAGTTCCGTGAAAGGCGCGCTATAACCCCATTGAATGTAAATAATTTAGCATATGGGACACGAATCAATTACCCTGTCTGTGAGGCGTTTTGTCCGACCCAGACATCTGGATGGCACTCTAGGAGATTGTAAATGGTGGACGGTGAACGTACGGGAGTGTGTCTTGAATGATTGACGAGAACAAGAGTAGGAGGCCACGAAAGAAGAAAAGCTTTGAGAAAGACGCAGAGGCATTCACGGTGACTGAAAGACGAAGCTCTGATTGGACAAGGAAATTACCAAATTTTATTATTTGGATTTATTTGGAGTTTGGTTATCGTAACGGACTCTGCTCTTCCGATCGTGCCCGCCACCATGCTTTGCCATAAGACACCAGGATCTCTTCACCTTTCCTTATTCCATCGCTTGTGCTCCATATACCCATTCGTAACTCCCCGCTGGGAACCCTCGCATCGATGAACACCACGTTAGGCTTATCCTTGATACCGCGATAGTCATTTATGAACCTAGCTTCATTTCCCATGCTAGTGGCGTCTATGCCAATGCAGACACCGTCCTGAAAGCGATGTAGTGACAAATCATAATTAGATTCTGCACGGTCATCGCAGTGAACCTCTCCTGGAAACGAGTCGATGACGTTGATTCGGCATGCAGTTCCTTCTCACCTATGTAATCTATAATATGCGTTTTGGGTAGTATCTTTCTTGCAGCGAATAAGCCATACTGCCCACAAGCCGGGTGAGAAGGATCCGATATGAGACGGACAATAACTTGGGTACGGCCGATACCCTGGTTGTGTCCCTTCCCGGACGAGGTATTGCCCTGTATGAACTGGCGCAGAGAAGGAGCGACCGACGAATGATAACAATAGGAATCTCTATATGGCAGGCCCTCAGGCCAGTGTCGAGGCTTCGTGGTCGCCTTCTTGACACCCTTAGCAGGAGGCATGCAGGCGTGAGGAGCGTGAGAACTTCGAGCTCAATCTCTTTTGAGGCCAGTGGCCTCTGTCCCTAATTCATTGATTTTCTTTCGACTTTCATGCCCAGGTCTCCCGTCAAGTCAGTAGCGCGCGTCTACCAAGATGTCAACACTCGTTTAGGTCCTTCGTGGTATGAATATGGTCTGGATCATCCTGTATGATATGCATCCACATGGTAACGCCTGTCTCTATACAGACAATTTGCAAGTTCAATGGGGATCACAAGATCACTACGAAATTGTTCGAAAAGTTGGACGAGGGAAATACTCTGAGGTGAGTAATCTTTGTATGGCGAGTGGATGTCTTCTAATATCCCGTTCAAGGTTTTTGAAGGCGTAAACGTGGTCACGGAAGACAAGTGTATCATCAAGGTCCTCAAACCTGTTAAAAAGAAGAAAATCAAGCGGGAAATTAAGATCCTACAAAACCTAGCTGGCGGACCGAATATTGTCGCTTTACTCGACGTTGTCCGCGACCCAGCATCCAAGATTCCAAGCCTCATAACCGAATATGTCCATAACGTCGATTTCAAAGTACTCTACCCCCGCTTCACCGACATGGACGTGCGATATTACATGTTTGAGCTTCTTAAGGTGATTTCACTCGTTTTTTAAATAGCTGCCACCTAATGGGAGTGGCTCAAGGCTCTGGATTATTGTCACTCGAAAGGGATAATGCATAGAGATGTGAAGCCCCACAACGTCATGATAGACCATGAGCGTCGCAAGGTAAGCAGTGAACACTACTTCTTAGCCATTCTTTCTAAACCTATTTCAGCTGCGCCTCATCGATTGGGGTCTGGCTGAGTTCTACCACTCAAGAACCGAGTATAATGTCCGGGTTGCATCCAGATATTTCAAAGGACCAGAGCTGTTGGTTGATTTTCAAGAATACGACTACAGTCTTGACATGTGGAGCTTTGGGTGTATGTTCGCATCAATGGTGAGTCGTCGAAACCGGTTGTTCCTTGTGATCGTTACAAGTTTGTCGTCACCAGATTTTCCGCAAAGAACCCTTTTTCCATGGCCATGATAATTATGATCAATTGGTCAAAATAACGAAGGTATTGGGCACGGACGAGTTATATGTTTACATCGAGAAGTACAGCATCAGGCTCGATCCCCAGTATGATGAACTGCTTCAAAGGTCTGTAATCCTTCTATCCGGATTTGATTTGTCTCATCTCATTTGAACAAGATATCCGAGAAAGCCATGGACCAAATTCATCACATCAGAAAACCAACGTTACATATCCAATGAGGCCATTGATTTGCTAGACAAATTACTTCGCTATGATCATCAAGAACGTCTCACTGCTCGGGAGGCGCAAGCGCAATCATATTTCGGTGCGTCACATTCAAACGACGGTTGAACAGCAACACTGAGCTCTGCATCTCGCCTCAGATCCTGTCCGGACTCCTTCTACTGTCGATGGAGAGGCTAATAATGCGACTTCTGGTTAAGATACAAGCGGCTCACTGTACACATTTTGATTGTTGATTCATGTACGTGTTTAAGCCTATAGACTGTCTACCTCTTCCCACTTCAAAAACATCTCCAATTCCACGACTGTGCACGTGGCAGATTTATTATACAACGATGTCGCTAATTCTGATCTCCTTACAGAGCAATGCGCGTGTGATGATATGGATTTATCTATGCAAGAACAGGGAAGCTTTGTTGTAGAAACGATGACTTGTGACCATAACTTTTCTACCTTTCGAATGTGAAGTTAATATCTTCAGTCAAGCACTAAATCCTGTGGCGATTGCAAGTCGTTCACAACATCAACGGCGCCGATCTCGGGTTCAACACCTAAGTATACGACTATCACTGGCTCAGTACTTTCACTATGGTTAATACCGCAACTTATTGGAAATGTTTGGGGAAAATAGGACATAAAATACGTCCTTAGTAAGGGACCCACGTCAGCCTCTCTGCATGCACGGGCAATCCTACATGCTTTCCGCTGTTCTTATAAATGCTGGCTTGTTCCTCAGCCAAGCTCTAGCTTTTGTCATCACTCGAATCACGATACATAGTTGAGCGCGTTTCCAAACTTCTAGTTCAAATCTGATATAAACTTGTCTAGTCAAAGTTAATGGGTACAGAACTCATGCATAGCGACGCATCTAAGCGTCCCCCAGAAACGTTTGAGTTCCTTTAGTACAGCGTATGCGATACTTTCATCCTCTTTTGGCGTTATTCCCATTGCCTCCGGGATACTGCGGTCAATATCCTTCCTGTGGCATTTGTCAACTTGTTTGTCAGTACTAGCAACCTCGCTTCACTGAATTTAGCAGGTGTAAGCTCCCTGGCAGTTCCTGCCAGGAGTCCAGGACGAACTTGCATGTACTATAAGTTACTCTTATACCACGTGCCCAGACTTGTAATGCTACGTTCCCGAGAACCGACCTACAAACTGTGCCTTGGCACTCGATATCGAAAATTGTCAATCGGAAGGCAAATTTGTCACGATCGAATTGGTTGTTCAGTGACTTCAGTCGAATTCACAACCAGTGGTCGTCCATCACAATTCGCTCTAGAATCGACGCGACATTTTGGAAGTCCTGGATGAGTCATGTTCAATGAAGTCACAATAACATCGAGCAGATTCGAGCTTGACATTAAAGGATCCACTAATATACCTTCCGCTTAGCAAGAGCAAAAGGAATGACCCTTAACCATTGCTAATTTGCGGATAGTAATGATGGATAAAGGTAACGGTTACGCCTCAATGCCCTGCTCGAGAGTCCAGATGCTTCATCATTACTAGGTTCGTTCAGCTTTGATGCAGTTTTTGCTCATCTCTTCATGTCTATCTCTGTGCCGTCGTCATCTAACTTGAACCACCTGACAGTTCAACGTTCAACCTTAATGAATCCCAAAACAAATGCTCGGCGAAAATAGCAAGGTTATATGACAATCCGTATTGGTTGAAAGCGTAACTGATCACTGTTGTTTCTAATCTGCTGTAGTTACTCAAGATGCGCGAAAAGATTGGAAGTTGGGAATGTGGTACGACTCGGACGCTCCGCTCAGCAATGAAAAATATATTATCAATGAAAAAGGATCAGTGGGCTCGAAATATAAGTCCCACCAAAATACACATAGGAGCCCTTGCTTCAATCAGGGCAGCAATTACGGCACATACCACTGCAAAAATGTACTGTCAATACGCGAAAGAGTTATTTTTGGAGGTGGTATGTTACGGAACGCTGGTCGTATGTATGATGAAATCTCACAATCTTCTATCATAACGGTGATATGTCGATTCCGATAATTAGCACCCATGATCTATCCATCAAGAAGAAGGCCCTTACGGCAGCTGACTTCACCTTCCCTTCTTGCATATGTTCGTGATGCAGCCTATATCGCAGGAGGTAAAGTCTCATACGAGTGTAAGTCACAAGATTTATTTCTTGTGAGCACTCTGACATTTCCTGCATCGGATCAAGTTATATTTGGCAAGTTAGTGGTATATTCATTTTCCCCCTCATTATGCTTCTGATCTACATGCAGGCTCAGTTGGAGACAAGCAATGATCCTGCAAGCATTCCAACATGTGTAAGTGAATGTGCCTCGCACTGATGAACCGTTAATATTTTGTGCCAGCAAGTACCTGGGAAAGCGGTAGGACGTAATGTTCTTTCCCACAGGCTGTCATTCCTGCTCGCCGTATTCTCTCCGCTTGCTGCGCATGGCATCAGACAAGCACTAGTGGCAGTTATGAATTACATACCTCCAATTTAATTTGGGCGTATGTTAACTTCTATCCATGACCGTCAACCTGGCATGACCGTCAACCTGGAAGCATCCCACAATTCTGGCTGCGGAGAACTGCTAGGTCATAATACTATTCCAATATTAGTGAAAGCCAGACGCTCCTTCATATCGAAGCATCTTGTGGTGTCGTGTCCGCTACGTGGAGGCCGCACATCCATCTGTCAAGTTGGGGTACGCGGCTTAATTCGGTATACTGCATTGCATAATTCTCGGATATCATACACATGTTCCCTGTTGATGAGAGGCTAATGGCCAGTTCCATGCCCATGTCACCTCAGGTCTTCTGCAGTTCATGCATCATGTGCGGTGAGCAGGTTCCCAAAAAAATCGCACTTCTCAAGCATTTAAGAAATGCTCCTTGATTATCAAGATGTGCAGTGAGGCGCCCCCGGTCGGTCCACTAAGCAATGGTGTCAACTGCTTCTCTGTCCATTGTGCACGTCTTTGGGCTTCTTGCTTTGTTTCTTGGCCACTGCATGTTCGTAGCAGCTGTGCCATTCACTGCAAACAAAGCATATAACGTAAGGATCGGTCAAACTCAATACTTAGTGGTCGACAATGCTCACTTTCGATAGCTTGCAGTGTATGTTCTTGCATTCTTCAAGTCGTGTTCTTGTCACGACTAGTCCCACAGTTACTGGGGTCAGGACTCTGCAGGACAACAACAAAGGTTAGGACAAGCCAGAACGACAGAGCTATTGCCTATTTGATGGTTGACTTGTGAACCTTTGTCAGGCTTTCATTCTATTGCCAAGATGACACGATAGATATCATTCCGTTGGCATTCCTCCCAACCTTCTTCGACGAGGGAGGGCTTCCCTCTGTAGATTTTTCAAATGTCCGTCCGATGTGGTCATAATTCGGTCTTGATTGCAATTCTTATGTTATTGCCTAGATCTGTAGCTCGGACAACAATGCTTTCCCAGGAACAAATCTTGCGAACTGCGCATATATGGCTAGCGACATTCAACAGTGTCAGGCGAAAGGGAAGATTCTTTTGCTAAGTCTCGGCGGCGCTGTTGCGCAAGTGGGATTTTCGGATGATTCCCAAGCTGAATGGTTCGCGGATACAATATGGAATCTATTCTTGGGTATATGATCTTCCTGTTCCCACTATAAATAATTTGTTGACCATGGGGGTTGCAGGTGGATGTAAGTGGTGTATCATATCTCAAAACACTGATGATTGAATTGGTATCAGCGAGCGGGACCCGACCGTTTGGAAATGCTGTTCTAGATGGGTGAGTCCACATGTCCGGGGGTGGAACATTAGTCTTGAATAGGAAACCAGAATCGACCTTGATATTGAACAAGGAAGTCCAACGCACTACCCCGCCTTCGTGCAGCGCATTCGTTCATTGGCAAGTGGTACTCAAAAGCAGTGAGCTGTCGTCACACATATAAGACTGCACCAAATTTTGATTCCGCCACTGCAGGTATTACGTTAGTGCGGCTCCGCAATGCCCATTCCCCGACCAGCATATTGGTGACGCATTGAATCAGGCACATTTTGATTTTGTTTTCGTTCAGTTCTGTAAGTGTCTTTCACACCGCCGTCCATCCACCACCTAAGCGAGCTCCATATAGACAATAATTATTGCCAGGTTTCAGACCCATCAGTAAGTTGTCAATATCCTTGGTGAGGACTTGCCGTTGACCAGCCGACCAGCAATTCAATTTCAATACGTGGTACGAGGACACTAAATGCAGATAGAGACACCTTAAGTATCATTCTGATAGGGATCACTGGGCCAGATATGCATCACCTAACCCCAATGTCAAAGTATTCCTTGGTGCACCAGGTTCTCCCGGGGCCGCTGGACAGGGCTATGTCGACATAGCAACCCTGTCAGGAATAGCAACGGATATGCAAAACAAATATCCTTCTTTTGGTGGCGTAATGCTGTGGGATGCAGATTCGGCATATCGTATGTGTGCATCATGTTCTAAAGATGAGCCGCAAACTAAACTGAGGAAACAGAAAATGACCAGTATCATGTAGCCATTAAGAACGCCATCAGGGCCAATGTGCCTGTGCATCCAGCGCCAAGTGTGACGCCAGCATCAACCCCGAAACCGAGCGCTACGCCACCATCTACGCCTATTAACGTCGCGGCATCGCCGCAAGACCCTCGCACGTTTGGCAGGGTACGACCATTACAGTTGCAACACACGTCCGCAAAGAAAGACATTATGCCTCAGGAAAAGAGGCGATTGTCACGATTTTTCAGGTTGTAATGATGACTGGTTCATCAGCAGCCCTTGTATGATATTCAACGAGTTAAATACTGTGATATTTCTGTTATGTATGTTATAGATTGGTATACGAAATACAACGAAAGTGGTATACTTAGAACAAGACTTTTCCAGACATACAAATTCCAAGAACACGTTTGACTGCTGCTCAACCTGAAGTGGAACCACCCCAACCATTTCTACGTCCGCCGCGTTGAGAAGAGCCTTGGGGTATTGCAGTTTCTCCCTGCTGTGGTCTTTTTTTCCCTCTAAAGCGTCGACGCGGACGGGCTGGAGGTGTCTCAGCCTGCCTTTGTGAGGAGCTTTGGGCGACTGTACTAGGATCGGGAATTATTACCGATACTCCTGCCGATGCTAGCGGCCTCTCATTCCTATTCTCTGCAATAGGAAACGTTGTTGAACTGGTGCTACGTTGCTGCACAAGCGAGTCCGCCTGCAGCGCCGGCTGATCCACTATTTCCCCGATCTTCGGCGGAGATTCTGGGGAAACAGTATTGCCAGACTGTGCATTCGGATCCGTTTGTGCCGCCGAAGAGTCAAGGCTGGGCTTCTCCTTCTTTACCCTTGGTGGCGGTGGAGGACCCGGATCGTAGTCAGGGTTCTGCGGTGCCCAGGGGACACCAGAGGGACGACAAAGTATCCCCATGAAACAGTCAAACATATAGCACTCGTTTGCAGGGATAATGGCCATGTTGTTCTTCATGTCTTCTAGCCTTGTGTATAGGACAAAGCCTGCGTGAGCATCGTTTCCAGCATCTAACAGAATCATTTGAGGTCAGGCAATTATAGCGTTATAAGCCACTGACATTCCTGTTGTTTTGGATTTAGATGTCTTTCCCAATTGCTGCGCGTGACTTTTCCCTTCTCCAATGCGAGGTATTCATAGGTTTGAATCAAGCGAGCGAGTCCAATGGGGTTTGTATAACGGCCTTTCCAGTTGGCATTGTCAACTGACCTGGCCAATAAAGCCAGGTCTACGCAGCTCCTCATGGCTACGTCGTGGTCCCTGAACAATTTTGTAACATCCTCTACATCGAGTCAATGTTGGTGGGCGTCTGAGTAAAAAAAAAAAAAACATCCAACTTTGTATGCCAACGCCAGCTTTCAAAATATCGGGATTTTGAAGGTATTCTTTCAATTTCTTGGGAAATTCTAAAAATCGCACAGATCGCCGCCAGTCAAAATCGACCGATCAAATTTACAAGATTTTACCTCGCATCCTGCTAATTTGGATCAAGAGAATGTAATCATTGTTCGCGATTTGTACCAGGGCGACGGGGTTTTCGGGTTGGTACTTGGAATAATTTGGCTTCCATTCCAGGTCAAATCCGACAATATCGGTTTCTAATAGGGAGACTGCTTCATTTGCATCCTTCTCAGTCTGTATATAGAGCAGTTGTGCTGAAGGACTCAGTGTCCTCCAGCTGTAGGAGGGCAATTGGACCTCAGGGAGCTTCGCCGGTGGCGCAGTAGTAGAGCTCATGAGCACAGTTAAGGGGACAAAGCCGAAAGAGGATGTGGTTTATATCTGGTTTCACGTTCGGAGCTAAGCAGCAGATACAGGACATAAAACAGCTTCTGAGCCGGTATACATAGAGTAATGGTTACCCAAATCAGCTGTGGGAGCAAGTCAAATATAGATATACTCCTATTGGTTGCTATTTTCGTAAGGTGCAGCGGCGCCAAATCTTCACAAGGCACATCACCTTACACTCCTCGTGTTCCGTCTAACTATTGTAAATACTTTTATGACTCCAGTGCAATCAGCAGTGCTGTAGATGTATCCAGTGTTTTTCTGCTGATTCCCCTACACGGACGGTTATTGCACTGCAGTTTATCAGAATTCTTATGTTATTATTGGTGGGCGTCGGGTGAATGAAAAGTCTTGGCAAAGCTAGGAGGTAACAAAAATAGCACCTTGACGCACGGCTTAAGCCTTGAACATCCCCACTCACTCTTTGGTCCGTCTTCCCTAATTGCCATCATGAATTCTTTTGCCTCCTCCTCTCATCATCCCCTGACGCAAAAATCTTCGAGTCCCCCGTATCTTGCTTCACCGATGGATCCTGAATTCAGACGCCTCTTTGCCTCTGCTACCTACGTTTTAGATCAGGTGAGTCTGGATCCGAAACAATACCAAGGATCTCATGTGGCCTCATACTCGTCGTGTCTAGGCACCACCTCCGAGCCTTCGCGAAATACTTGCTGCTTACAGTGCCAGAGGCGATGGCGACAGAGAAATGTTGCTCTCAATGTTGAATGCAAAGGCGGCGGAAGATCAGGTTGGTTTTACATTCTTGACAAAATTTGCTAGCATACTTACGGTTGGTCTACAGCGGATAGCATCAATTGCAACTTTGCACCGCACGACACTCGAAATATACCAAGTCGTCAATGCAGATAGCCGACAATCGCCACTGTATTCTATAAATGGACCATCGTGCGCACCCCCGCACAACCCTTCTGTTCGCCAATACGAGCATAAAAACTCTCAGCGGTCACGTTCCAGGCATCGGTCTTCATCTAGAAGTTGCTCTCCGTCCCGGTCTCACATCTATATCCCCCCAATCCGTGATGCACCAAAATCAGATATTGGTGCCGAGCATCCTCGAAAACGCCCGCGGGTGTCGCAATCATCCTCATCGCGCGGGAAAATGAATGATCCATTTACAGGTCCTCATCCTGATCACCTACCGCCGTCGCCTTATTCCTCTTCAAGTCGAAGTGATTCTGCAGAGTGTTCACCACGCTCTCGTGCATCCATGGCTATAGGCTCATTACTTTCTTCAGGACCAAAGCCCAGTCTCCCTTCTAGTGACATCCGACAAGATTAGGTACTATATAGTTTTTGGAGCCGGGTTAGCTAATATATTGTTTTTGTAGTTACTGTATACAATCGCTATCAGTGCAGTTGCCAAGTTATTCATGTCGTACTCTATTTAAACAAATAGAGGCAGGTACAATACAATCAACTCCTTATGTGTCAAATGATTCCCTCTATTGGGAGCTGTGTTACATGCCTGAAACGCCTGTCTTTGACAACTCGAGTGACTGACCCTATTCTGTCCTTTGCATCTATTATTAGATATCAAGCACGTGATTCACGCGCTTGTCACTGCAGTTGCATTGTCTGCAGGATCCGAGCCAAACCCGGCGCTTTCGCTATGGAAAACGAATTCGACAATATCCAAGACGATATAGCCAACCTTGATGGTATCGACTGGGATCAGGTACTTTTGGTTGCCTCAGCCACCAGTGTCCAGGCAGGAAATGCTCTCCGTGAAGCAAGCCCCGAGCCTTCGAATTTGGACTTCTCGGACGAAGTCTACGATCTAGACACATTAGAGGAAATTGCCGTGATTGAACGACGTGCTCTGAGTCAAGCTTTAGGAACAAGCCGTGAGTGCCACTTCGTCTCCATGTATTATATAAAAGTAACCGTAACTGTACATAGGCGATGAATCCGGATCAACGTCGAATGTGCATGCCTCACGATACTTTCGTTAGTATCAACCCTATAGTTGTCCGCAGCAATTTAAATACTGTGCACAGCCAATCCTGACACAAATTCAGACGAGCAGTCTTGTGCCAAACTCTCCAATTTGGGAACTCCAAAGAAGAAGAAGAGGAAGAGAAAAGTACATCCAACGAGCCCGATTTCGCCTAGCAAGAAGAGAAGCAAGACAACCTCTTCAATTTCGGCAATTGACGGCTTTGCAGACGAGCTAACGTGTCCTATGTAAGTATTGTTGTCACTTGCCAAAACGTGCAACTGAATGCTATGCGCGCCTACAGTTGCTGTGACATCTTGTAAGTTCACGGGATGTGTGATTGCCGAGTCATTGACAGTTATGTAGTGTTGCTGCGTACGCCGCAAATCCTTGTGGACATAGTTTTTGTGGACCCTGCGGAGATGAATGGACAAGAAAAAATGTGAGCCATACAGCATATACCCACAGAAGGCTAATATTAGTCCAAAAGCGAAACGATAGCTGCCCCATATGTCGTACTCAGTTGGCTCGCGATTACCCTCTCATACCCAACATATCATTGGATAACGTGGTAGAGAAGTACATAACCTCGCTTGCTCAAGGTGGCTCAGCTGCGTGGTCACTGGAAGGCGAGAAGTTCAAAGAATGGTATTCAAGAAAAGCGTAAGCTGTTTCTCCAATGCAACCAATGTTTACAACTAATGCCACATCACAAAGGGCGTGGAAGGTGAGCAACCAGACGCGGACAACGTCTATTGCTGTGAATGTCGTTATGTACAGTGGACCTGACGATTTCGCCCACTTGGACGTGCATGACTTTGACATCGCCTCGCCTCCTGTGAGGACATCTCGTCGTCCGAGGCGCCGCAGGCAACACCGATCACGCGGAATTTAATTGGCCGTCAGGAGAAGCAAGTGAGCTCATACATAATGGCTACCAGCGCTTGACGTGCTGAGCTTTGCGATGGGAGGCCACCTAGTAGGATGAATGGGACACGTCAGGCAAATGGATGCGTAGCGCCCATCACTGATCAGGCAGGAAAGGAGCTATTCAGCAGATGCGCAGGACAAAGGAATAACTAACACTGATCACTACTTTACATGACACTTATAAATACGAACTGCTTCGGTAGTTATATAGTTATAGGTACTATCCTGTAGGGCGCGAATTTCAAGGGACGCGATGGACGCGTTGCCGCAATTGAATTGCTCACATGGACTCCATTTCTAATTTCTAACAGACCCCACCAAACACGCCTGGACTCATGCAGATAAACTTCAATCCTGGCGTCGGTCAGAGATCTACAGTATCTCCTCTGTTGCTTGCTTCGCATATATCAAGCTACGCTGCGGTACGTTTTACTGCAGTGCTTGACAACAGCGAGTATGAGCAAATCAGCCGAGATGGCGGAAAGCTGCAGCTGTGGTCAAATAATCCATCCATCGATGGAAGCGAGTGGCAAGAACATGATTTTACCGAAGATACCAATACCTCATATGCCGAGAACCTTACCCTGGGCGGACGACGGCTTTCGCTCTGTCTCTCGGTGGTCCTGCCTCGCCGCGTGGACGAGGTGGAGCTTTCCTATACTTATCGAATATCCTGCCCAGATGGGCGGGTAAAATGGCTCGGCAAATACGGACAAAACGGCATATGCGTCGTTCACAGGCAGGGCAGCTCTCATATCATCCTCGGTGACCGGTGGTATAGCAAAGATCACACCACCTTCAACCTGGACGCGGGTGAGAGTTCGAAGGCCCATCTAAACGTCCTCGGCGGCCTCGATCCGAGTAGCTATCACCTTCATGCTTTCGACGCTGATGGGTCAGACCCTTCCGCGTTGCTCGCGCACTCAGCCACTGACGGTGCAAAGGCTGTCGTCTCGAATTGTTCTTTGTTGTTCATTGTTCCCAAGCATGCTCCAGACTCCCATATCCTTCCCCAGGCGTTCGTGATATCTTCCTTACTCGGCAACTCTATTTCACTCTCGGCGACCGGAGACGTTACCATTAATGATAATGCCAAAAACTCGCTTTTGTTTCAAGTGTATGATCCTCGGACAGACCTGCGCTCTGTTGTAGAGGCAGCTATCACGCATAGTATGTCAGGCAAAATCCGGGCGTTGTCTATCGATCGCCAAAATAGGCTCGCTGTGCTTGCAACCGCTGCTGTCCCAATGCATCTTGTCGCTATTGGGTTATCCCCGGAGAGCAATATACAAACCACAGAGGCCGAACTCGAGCAGCGCGATCTCGAGAATCTGTTTACAGATCCTGTAAATAGTATTTGTGTATACCCGCCCTTCCAAACGGGAGCAGACCAGATCTCGCGGGATGACACGCCAGGTTGTGACGCAAAGCGTGTATCACTTGACATTGGTACACGATACATATTATCTCCCGAATATCATCTTCGATGCCAAGGAGGACTCTGGCGAATATCTGTTCTCAGTGATCATACGAACGTTCGTGCACCCCTCGAACAACCAGATGCCAGAATGCTACCAACTCCACCTGCGTCACCGAAAGTGCCTGCCGAGAGGCCCGGCGCTTTGAAGGGAAGCCCCAGTCCCGCTACCGGCAGGGCCCAGCTAGCGAAACGCATCGCTAAGGCCATGGTTACCTATGTGCGGTACTGGTTCGCCCTGATGTTTTTCCCAATCACCATCATCTTCCATATCTTATCCATCTTAAGAAGAGAGACGTCAGCGAAGTTCAATAATGCGAAAAAGGACTCAAAGAGCAGGAAGGATGCTGAGACACGACCTCGGCAGACCGTTGCTGGTGAAGAATACCCTGAACGAGCCATGCATTGCAGGAATTTGTCACTGCGGGTACTCCCAGGTCAACTAACTATTTTGTTGCGTCCGGGAGACGGTGTCGCTGAGGAAGATTCAAAAAGGGTATTCAGCCTCAGATTCGATGGAGAAGAGCTGAGTGGCTTTGTTGAACAACATTCTGATGAGGCAGTTTTGCTTACCACTTTTGTTGACAAGGAAGGGGACGTTGAAATATGTGCAGTTTGAGTACATAGGAAAGACTTGTGGACATTGTTTTACCCTAGGTTTGTATAGTACATGTAACTGTAACAGATAAACACCTATTTAATGTTCATGGTCCGAATCCTCGTTCTCATTTCGACGCCGCTTGTGTCGACCATAGTCACCGTCGACACCGCCACCATGAACAGTCGAGACGGTCTGCGAGACTATGTCGTCAAGCATTTCTGGGGGAAGGTCGAACTCTGAACATCGAACAACAACAGCGTAGTTTGCTAGGTTGAGTAATGGCTAAGATTAATACTAATGGAATGATGTTGCAGAAACTCACCATCTTCAATCTTCTCTAAAGACTGTCCTGTCACGAACTGCTTCTTGCGGAGGTCGCGGACGTTTGGCGTGAACATTTCGAAATCTAAGCAATAGTGTGAGTTGAAAGATGTTTCATGATTCACAAACATTCAAGTAAACTGACCTGCTTTGCAGTTTCTTACAAATGCACCAATTTCAGCGGCTTTCTGGCGTCCACCACGCTTGCTCATGCTTGATATTGCATAACGCATTAATTCTCCCATCAGGTCTGAGACTCCGAGCAAGTAGTCAGAGGCAGACATTGGGAAATACTATATGCCATAAAATATACATAGAAGAGAGAGATCAAGAGAGCATATACTTACAGGTATGCCACTAGTATCTGACAGGGATTCCTCGACTTGTTTAAGTGTGATGAGAGTTCCGTGCTCAAGGTAGTGTGCGAAGCTCAAGGCCTCTGTGTATTCCTGTATTCCAGGAGAGACTTGCCATCGGTAGCGCCAATAGCGATCTCCCTTAAGTTCTGTGCTCATTTTAGCGAATAAGTTCTGCACTTCGCGCAACTTCTCCCGGCCGCGCTGGGCTGCTCGTTTGCCGACGGCTGGTTCATGTGCAGACGCCTCGCCAACGACGCGGTGTAGAAGAAAGATGACTTTCTTGGACAGATTTGTGGCATCGCGGCTTGCCTAGATATTTAGGGTTACTCGTTTTTGCGTTCATAGGATTCAACGGGCTAACGGAATAAGAGTGACTGCGAGGTCTGTTGTTACCTTGATGAGCCGTTCGCGCCTGTCGTTATAGTCGTCTAATTCGACTCTGAAAGTCTCGAAAGCTTCAAGTATGGGCGATGTGGCTGAATCCATATCGGTCATTACTATATTTAGGAAGCTTCCGCAGTCCTTCGCGGTTGAATATGGCAGTTTATTCAAGTTTGACCTGTTAAAAATGACCTCCTTTGCACCGAAATCAGGTTGTCCACTGTGCGGTATCGTAGCCAATGCTGCAAGTCTAGCGGAAAATTCGCCACCACCGCTTTCATTTTCATCTGGGCCACCAAACTCATCTCAACCCGAAATCTTATGGCGGGACAATAATCTTACAGCATACGTGGAGAGGGCAAACCCTGTCTCTAGCAAAGGACATATAATTATCGCATTCAAGTGAGCCGTCCCGTTTAAACGCTTTTAAAATGCGATTTAAATCTGCGCGTTAGCCTTCACGTACCCTCTATCTATGCTCTCGTGGGTGGTCTTCGAACATTGTAGTATTTTTTTGTACTGACTTCCGTCACCACACGCCTAGTCGTCTAGTGATTTACCGCTTCTAGTGAGCGTCCGCAAACATGCTATGCATCTCCTTTCGTCATTATCACCCAGCAACTCGCCCATGCTTGCCGACAATGGGCAATCGTCTGTCATTTCCGATGAAAGCAAATCCTATCGCATTGGTTTCATCACGGGCCCATTCAAGGACAATAAAATACCCGTCACGGATCACCTCCACGCCCATGCCTATGTTGCACCTGCAGACCTCCTGGGCTGGTGGAGAGGTGTCGCATATGGACCTCTTGCTTGGTATTCCATAGATGACTTGATTGCGGAAGTAAGGTAAAACGCATTTTACGTCTTATCCTGTACTACCTTGTTAAAGCCAAGCTACAAGGGAATCTGTCTCGAACAACCGTGTCAAGTCGGGGTATCAGAATCGAAGTAATGCACCGATTGATAACGTACCAGAGGCAGGAGCGCGTTCGGGGACTGCTAACGGAATAGAGACCTCTGAGCCTACTTTGGCACAGTCCGATTCATATCAAGCAGAAGAACAGCATGGTCCCTCGTCAGAAGGCTCTCCGACGCCGGCATCACTAGGTCCCACCACGTCAATACCATTGTGACACACTTTTCGTTTCGCATTTCCGTACACTCGTACACTTTATTCGTCAAGCCTCATTTGTACTTTCATGTTTAAACATAATTAAATGAGCTACGTGAACTACATGGATTACGCGTCTGCAGGTACCAATCAATGAGCCGATTTGTAGGAGCTAGGCAATGCACTCACAATAAGAGGAGCCTGTGAGTAACGTTGACAGAGTAGCTAACTGGTCTTCATCGAAGCGCTTGCAGTCTTCATGCCATGTGTCTTGATGCGTTGTCTTGAAATTTCTAGCACACTTGCGAACAGTTGTCGATATGGGGATCTATCATATGAATCAATTAGATAACCTGCATGCAGTCATGCAGAAAGACGTACAGGGTCATACGTGTGCTCGGCGAGAACATTGCAAAGAAGATCGGGCATCCATTTTTCAACCGTATACGGATAACTCTCAACAAGTGCGCATATTCCAAGAATAGCTGCGTGTCGTTGCCTAATTGCCTTGTTGTAATTAGGGTCTTGCCTTCTAGGAATGCGGTTGGCCTTGGCTAAGCGAACGAATCGGTCCTGTCAACGTTTGGTGAGATCAATGACACCGAACGGTCCGCTAGGCGCCGCACCTTCAAAGTCAAGATGCTTCGCCGGGGAGATAGACGTAGGACACCCGAGAGAGTACTTGCTTATTTTGAGTATCGTGTAGCACGCAAAGTCTCATGGTAGCTTACGTTGCGGCCATCTCTCGCACTTCAACAACTTCGTCATCTAAGCATTGGCAAAGGACCTGTTCTCAATTAGTACGAACTTGTCAGGTAAAACAGACAAAGACGCGACCTCTAGAATTTCAACTACTTTGTTGTCGGCGATTAGCGGAACATTGCGGAAATAGAAGACTAACAATATCAGTACAATCTGGATATAGTTGTCCATAATTGCTTACCTTGTAAAAATGGCAAGGCTTTCATTCGAACTCTCCAAGACTAATGCAGCGTCAAGATTTGGTCTCACTCACACTGAGCGCTATTTCTCACCGGTGAAGACCGTATAGACTCAAACATGGAATCCAACAATGGATTGATTAGACTTGGAGGTGGAGTCACTCCGCACATTCGGACTAGTAGGATACTTGCTCTGGAAACAAGTTCTTTATTGTCATTGACTTGGAAAGCCAGCATTAGCTTCTACTTTTGGAACCGAAGCAATTCAAATGTCACCTTCGGTAAAACGGAAGAATTCAGGCTGTTACGGTAATTTAGTTAGTTCGTCCTTGGAGTGCTGAACATACCATCAAAAGCAATATGTAGTTAAAGACAACAATTGCATGTGAACCATGTACGGTCTGGTACAACCACTTGCAAATGGTTATCCCAACTCTAAGAGAAGATCGTCAACGGAAGCCACACTCGGGTGTTCTTTTTTACCTATCATAAGTGGACTGGAAAGCCCGAACACCAGGAAGCCGCTCTTCCCGCCATGCTTTCAATCTCGGAACGAGATCTTGCACACGCTGCAGATGGTAACCACCTTGTATTCCCATAACATCAACCTCCATGGGCAATAAACGGCATTCTTTCGCAAAAAGTTCGACTTTTGGGAGCGAAGGCTTTGGTTTCCACTAGAAATGCAATGAAATTTTCAGAATGGGAACAAGTATTTGATATTACCATTATGTATTCTGTAAAAACCAGCATCTCGCCTATCATTGCGCGGACCTTGTGCAATCTTTGTGAATTGCTGAGATCCACCAGTTTACGAAATGGTTTACCTCGTCATGGTCGCTGTTAATCTCCTTCCAGCATCTCTCAACTGCGCCATCTGCCCACGGGAAGAACTTCCTTCCTAATTCTTCGTAGAATGACCGGAATAAGGAAAAGACTTTGACAGCATCGAATGCCAGTTCTGCGTTGAAGTCTAGCTCCATAAACTCTTTGCAGACATGGTCTCCCAGTGGCTGAACTCGTCGTGGATCCTTGTTGTGAAAGATGTACTATGGTTTTCTCTCAGCACTTTAGAGTGTGCACAGAAGAATGGGTGTACCTCCAAGTGTGACGTCCATATAGAAAGTGTATCTGTCTTGACATTCCTGAAGATCTGACCAATAAATGGTTGGAACCAATCCCACAGTCGTAGTTGCTTAGTTATTGGCCAATGCTTAGATCCTGGCCAGGTTTCAATACGGAAGGCGTTGCAGCAAATCGACACAGAAACATACCGCCGATGACACCCGCAAGGAACTCGGCAGCACCGCGCTGCTGGTTCTGTTCCTTGCCAGCAATGAGGCGTTCCATGATCGGCCGTAATGGTTCGAAAGGTTCGTCCTCGAGGATTTGGACTAGACCTATGTCAACATTATCCCTGAATAGGTCCTGGTGGAGCTCACAGATCGATTTCACGCAAGAGACGTCATCCTGTATGATAGACGATTCGTTGTTTTCCTCCGAGTAATAAGTCGACAACTTCTCCCAGAAAGATGACTGCGTAACTATCTGACGGAGCATCTTGAGGGCATCCTGACTTGCCTCGTCCCAAGGGGCAAAAGTTGACTTCGTGCCATCTGGAAGCATATATAATGTCACTGTGCTGTCCCATGCCAACCATGCTGGGGGATTTTTGTCATACAAGATCCTATTCATCTGGTTAGAATTCATTTTATCGCCTGTCAGGTTAGAAAATGAAACCGACGGTTCCCGTGCAGTGCTTTGCAAATCAATGTGCTGACTGAACATGGCCAAAAATGTTGTTGTGGAGTCCTCTGTTATTTCTACGGGTATTGTCCGTTTTAACGGGTTCTCAGCCGAGGCCATGGCCAAATCTGCGGGGGTCTTGCACAAAGTCCTTAATTTGATGTACCGCAGGCTCTTCATGATAGCTCGTTGTGCATACTATGCTGTGTCAGGACGTAACCAACCGCTTAAAATAACACGTACGTAGCGCTATCGAGGATGAGTGCATGCGGTGTGGGTATAAGTTGGGGCTTACCATGCTAGGATGAGAATCATGAACCTTTTCCAGGAAATATTGAATTTGCTCTGGCGTCAAGGGGACATCTCGCCGGATGAGAGTGCGCAGACAGCGTATTGCAAATATCGCATACTTCCAATGTGTTCGATCCGAATTGCCGATATCTAAAATGTCCAGGGTCTGAACGTTTGCAAATCAATCAATGGATCACAGGAAAAAGCAAGCACTAATCACAATAGTTCTGATAGCTTCATTGTATCGTTGAACTCGGCGGACTCTATTTTCGCGACATTTGGTCATAGTCAGCTGACCCTCTTCTGCATCTTTCGCAACCGCATCTCGAAGGGCCTTTGATGCTTTGTCCACGAACGGTGTTGGTACATCGTATATAAGGAAACAAGGCTCTATGAATCCAGCCAGGGCTGAAATCGAGGTGAGTAAACGAATAGCACACATGGCATTAGACCAACCATTCTCAGAAACGGAGGAAACAGCATTTTGAATCGAAGGCTAGCCGAAGAGTAGTATATCAGCACCTTGAATATCGTTATTTCGTTTAAAGTACCTTTTCGTTATGTTGACAAGCAAAAATCCTCCTGATAAACTCCGGTGCCAAGGCCGGCTCTAAGCGATATTAATGGACCAAAATGAATGATCAAGTGATATTAAACGAACCCGACACGGCATATTTTCCGAACCATCCAGAATTTAGAGTCCATAGCGCACCCTTCATGCGATCATCGTCTGTACCAGGCTCCAGCGCTCGATACAGTATAGGGAGAGCACGGCGCCGCACGCCATCATACGTCTGTCATGTGTCAATTCTAAACAACAACTCGAACAGAGCTAAGCATACCCCACAAAGCGACTCCAAGAGAGACTGGCCGTTCCTGCAAATATATAGGCAATATGATCTTGTAGGATATTAATTGATACCTACTGCCGGATGATGGGATATTGCCATAAAGACCATTCAACGACGTCATCGATCAAGTCGCCCTCTAAGGCGCCTCGTCGTCGTTCGATACTGTTCCAATGGAGTCGAGCTGAGTGGTACAAGCTAAAGACATTGATGTGAGTTTCGTCTACGAGGCTAAACGATTACATACCGAGCCCTGCGAACGAAAACCGCTCTTGTCCAGACCTTCTGGTTTGCATAGAATCGTGTTACGTTCTTTTCCGTCTTGTATTGATCCTCGTTGACGGTATAGCTATCGCACCTTTGGTTAGGTCACTTGCAGGTACTGGAACTTTGGCTTCTTACCTATCCCTGCTATCGCCGTATTCCAGGAGATAAGTGCGTATGGACCTAACCTGTTGAACATGTCAATCCTGAATATTTCTTCTTAATGGAGACCAACCAGCATGAGAACAGCATCAACGATATTTTCTTCTCCTTGTTGGCGCAGGGAGACAGACGCATCGTGGAGGAACTTTCCGAAACGCTGTTTCAAGGACACCATATATTGATATCGCGAATCGGTAGGATCCGTAAGGCAAAAAGAAGCTTCGATAGGCTCAAGTTTGCCAATCATCTCGGGGATTTCATTGCTAAGAAAAACCTTTTAGGCTGGTGATAGGTTGATAAGAAAAACAATCGCACAGAATGTCGGTCGTTTCCAGAACATCGTCACTATACATTATTCGGTCCTGTACCAGTGTGGGGATCCCGGTAAATGCATTTCGAACAAATGAAAGATGCCTTAATTCCGATGAGACTCGATTTTCGACTTGAACAGAGAACCGACCAACCTGCAAAAGTCATTCCGCCACACAGCATCCCGTGGAAGGTCTGGAAATACGTCACGCAAAATATCACGCTCGAAATATTCTAGACATTACCTGTTCGCAGGAGGACTTCCAACGTAGCCAATGTTGGTTCTATCAATTCTCTGAAAACCCGTAGAGCAAAGTTGACTTCCTGCTCGTTGGGAACATGCCAAGAAATCTGGAAGAGTATTTAATTAGTACACCTTGTCCAACATGCAAAAGAGGCAGATACCTTAACTTCCTCAGGTTTGTAAAGTTTACCCCAGTAGCGGTGATGGTTGTTGCGGAATTCTGCATTTGTAATCAGCCCTAAATTTGGTTATCTATAAATTCAGATACTACCAACCTGGACTTTCCCATTCGTCCGGATTCACGAACCTATTCTCCAAGGGATACGTATGCGTAAGTGTCAAAAGCATGCTGGACAACACCTTTCCACTCCAAGAAAAACCACGTTTCGACAATGTCTTCTCATGAAGCAGATGTAGCAATGACATGAACTCGTCTTCGTACTTGAGTAGCTGTGATACCCGTAAGTTCAGGATGCTTGTTAAATAATTTCTAGCTTACTGCTCGACCATCGCTAAATATTCCGAGATCAGTTACAGAGATAAATTTCAGATAAAACCACTTACTTGTATACTGCTCCTCTCAGAATGGCCAAGTCTAATGGAGTGTACATTTTAGAACCTCAAAATAGCAGCAGAGGCAACATACTCCAATGTAGCGTGGCGTCAGAAGGAATGGGACGCGTCGATGCCGTCGTTCTCAGAGAACTTGCTCCGTTCTCCAACTCCGTGCGTATATTTCTCGCGCAAAAGGGTAAAAATCTTGCAAGGGTTTTGACGGGATTAGCGTTCGCAACGCATTCAACCAATTGGTGAATTGCTCTGACAGCGTTCGACCTAACAGTAGTGCTAGCATAATCATATATCATGTTCAACACAAGGTCATATAATGAGTCTGACAGATGCACGCAGATTTGACTGCATGCACCAGCCACCGAATCTACAACTTGGACTGCACGGAGGTCAGCATTGTAACAAAACTTTCAGAACAGATATACCACCTTCCGATGCACCCCCTGCGGTTCCGGATGGTCCTTCTTCTGGCAAATTCTCGAATAACTGGATGACTCTTCGAATGAAGCTTGCGACCCAATCGGGAAAGCTTGCAGTGGAATCCTGTATCCATCAGTCATTTGTCTCTATACTTTTATTGCACAACCGAACCTTGACGAGCTCGTCTTCCTCTTCTCTGGTAAGTATGACTTCGTCCTCAGATCTTTCATCAATCGAGAAATTAGGATAGGCCCCTCGATTGTCAGCTGGGAGCGTAAGCTCCGAATCGGTCAATGAAAGCGGATTATGGGAGGTATCGTCTGCGACAGTGAGGTCACCGATCTGGATATATTGCGAGATTTCAATTAAGAAAGCTGTCGTGCAGAGCTGTTCCCATATCAACAATCACAAAGGCTGTTGTGGAAAAAGGAACCTTACAGTCTTCGATGGATCATTCTGTGGAACGAAGAAGATCAGTTGATATATTTGTACTATACGAGAGAAGGCTTACGAGATCAATTCCAGGTATAAGCAGTTGAAGAATTGGTACCAAGCATTTTGCACCTGGATAGTATACCTGTCTCGAAACCAAAGCAGGCGCAACCGCGCCAAGGGCTTTGATAACAGCAAGCGTTCTTTGGGTCTGTTGATAGCGTCAACGGAGATCAATAAGGTTTAGCAGAAAAACGAACCTCAACTAGTGCTTCAAGGGATGGAATAGCCCGCTCCAAAATAGAAGGCAGAATCATATCGGGCTCCATTATACTCATTGACTTGAGGCAGCTTTGAATGTTGGAAACAGTCGTCTGGTCCTGAGAAAAGATCGCCAAAAGAACAACAGTCCTGAGCGATTTGACAAGCTCTCTTCTCATGTCGCGAGTCAACCGGCGATGCTTTTCAGTGTTACTAGGTATTTATTCCGGAGCATTTAAATCTACTTACTTGTGGAGTCTTGCAATCTGGCTCTTGTTCTTGATGCCACCCTAAGAAGGATGTTAGACATACGGACAACGATGCACAAAACGTCACGCACGTCTATTGAAGTCATACACAACATATTTTAGAAAAGCACTCAGCTAATTGCTGTCAGCTACGTGAATGCAATTCAAAACATTTCCTTACATCAGCCGTCCAAGCTCCTGAATTAGATGGATGGAAAAAGCTTTCAGTTGAAGCAATCATCTTTGTCAATGCGTCCAACGCTTTTGACCCCCCAACATAGGTCTTGCTGGTAGGAACAGCTCTCTTACCCAGAGGCGTGGAAAGGCTCTCCAATGATGAATTCGCCCCAACCCGTGGCGTGTTCATACCTGAGGGAAGAGGAGAGAACAATGGGGTAGACGCATTGGATCCGGGAACAGGAGGTCCATCGGGAGCCATAGAGTAGACAACGATACGTGCCAAAGATGCTAGGACGAGCACTGAGTATATACAGCTGAAAATGCAAAGTATGTACTCACATATACGCCAGCTGGGTTTTGGAAGTCGTTTAATCTCAAAGCCCATCTCAGAGTCTGCGGTGGGGCCAGTCGTCAAAGAACCAGAGTCTGCGAGGGGGATTTCTGGCAGCAATTCAGTTAAAGATGCTTGGAATGATCGAGACAAATTAGTCCCACCCATAGATTGCAGACATTTGCACATCATAAGCTTCCATCGGTATTCAGTGAAGATACCAACATCTTTGTAAATGCCTCCCCACTGGCCATCTTCCGAAATATCACCGTGAGCCCACGTTTCTCTCTTCTCGCTTTCGGATCGTTCGTCGTCTGGAATTTCAGCGATGTTCCTAGGGTCACTAACCTCGGGGTCAACGTGCATCTCTGCGAGCTTGGCAAGGAAATCCAGCATCCGTTCATCAAATTGGTAGGAATTGATTGACTCCCACAGTCGAAGTAGCATTGGTAAGTAACCTTGAGGGTGAGAGAGCGGAAGGAAGCTCAGCAAGTAGAACTGAGATGAAAGTACAGCCTACACGACAATTCAGTGAGAGGTATAGAACAGCTCAATGAAAGAGCTTACGTCTAAATTTGTTCCGTCAATCAACGGAACAAATGTGGCCAACATATCCTCGATCGCCGCTGGATGGAAAAATCGACGGCTATTACTGGCAATGTAACCCAAGTACCAAGATAATTGCCTAGAGAGGAACGACTCGCGATCACGATGACCATGAAGGATCAAGTTGAACACATACGTATATTCAAATTCTCTTCGTTTCAAAAATAAGTCATTTGACAATAGATCATAAATTGGCTTCCAAGGTAATCTCATGTCTTTGACCGACAATTTCTTCTTGGACCTCGTGAGCCATTTGAAGCCGTCCGCGCAAGTGGCTACTATTTGAGCAGGCATTCCAGGGGTTGTACTGACGTGAAAGTAAAGTTTGGCTAGCATCACGCGTTTCTCTTTTGGTATGGGATATTTTAGCGTGGCCCAACTATGGAAGTGGCATCAATGTCAGACGAGTGGAATGACGTATAGTAATAACGCACTAGGTGAGCATTGAATCCCATTGGACCAATCCAAGCTCAAAGTCTTTAGCTTCAATGCACTGAGTAATGCGTAAGAGGATAAAATCAAGCAGGTCCATCATCTCTGAGCATGGCTCAATGGAATAGGGTAGAGATTTAGCATAGTTCTTGAACTTTGTCACATATCGATCATCCTCTTCTCGAACATCGCTCGTAAAATAGAGCAGATCGCTCGTTTCAGTGGCATGTATGTTGAGGGAGGAAATATCAGGGAACATGGTAGTAGGTGGCGCAGAGAGCGATGGAGTACGCGCGTCTCTATACCCGTAATATACATTCGGACAAACAATGGCCCTTGCTATTAGGAGACATCTTGCAGCTCTTTGATCGCCCGTTCCCGCACAACCTCCCAGATTCCGTCCCGCTGAGACCGTATATCTCCTAAGCTTTCTCTAATCTCTTGCAGCCGTTCAACATATTCCCGGCCATCATCTTGCAACTCCCGCAGCGCGGCTAATGACCCTTCCAATGTCATAGAGCACAAATCATTTTGAACAAAATAAACTGGCTCAAATCCAGGCGCATTTGCATTCTCTTGAGGTGTGAGGAACAGCTTGTAATGCGCCGGTGTTAGATCTGGTGCACGCGCAAGTCGGCGCTCTCTTCTCTGCTCTTCATTATCATTTCCGTCGTCGTCTTCGTCTTCCTCGCGCTTCGGCACGAAAGAATGACCATCCCTCAACCGATCAGGGTCTTCACTGATGACTTCCCATAGACGTCCTAACGCTCTTTTGATAGTTGCCTCTCCTTCGATGAGACCATTAGTGGCATTTTCCAATTCATCGAGCAGCTTTGACCGGAATGTGTGCGTAACAGATTTGTCCATGACAAAAGAGGAATAACTTGGATGGTCGGTTATGGGCGTTGGATATGGAGCCATTATGGGTGGTGAGGGCGAACGCGCAAGGTGTGGAAGTGTAGGCGGCGAGGGCGACCGCCGTTCTTGTGATAGTAGTAGTTTGAGGCGTTTCCTGGCTCGCTCTCCAGTCTAGAGTAGCTTTTATTGAGTAATAAGACCTTGTTCGAAACGCGATCACTTCACCTCCCAATCATCCATCGAGGGACCCCAAGCAGCTAGTTTGCCTCTTCTTACCCATCTTGCCCCGCGTGCAGTTTTGCGGCCCCAGTTTCCGTGTTTAACTCCAGTATGAAGCTCTTCTTCATCGGAATCGAATTCATGAGAAGGATAATACCATGAATCGAAATCACTGAGCGGTAGAGTAGCTAGGTCTTCCTCACTGTCTGGACATCAATCGATGCGGGCTAGAGAGGCGACGGTGCACATACGTAGGCTTCTCCTGGACTTGATTTCGTGGACCCTGGCTACAGTCTTCGTATTCAGAGGTCGGAGGGACAGCGGAGTCGGTAGACATGTCAGAAAGGCGGGTGCTGTCATTGACTTTCCTTTGTTCGGGATTCCCCTTTCGGAGCGATTACCGGAAATGGAAAATCTGCTTCTATTTTTGTACTTGGAAGAATTAATCGTGACTCTGTACGACACAACTACGTATAGTAAGCTGCATAATTCGACGGGGGCAGGTCGCATGGCCATGCCCCTGTCTTGATTATCCCTTCAAACAAGTCCTCCACGGAGCGGAACAGATCAAGCCCCGCGCGCACCAGTTCAACCTTCAACTGATTAGCACAACCAGACGTAATTCGCAGACAGAAGGATTTCGCTGACTGACAGAATTCTCATAGTCTAACCCGACGTTCCGTCCCATAAAAAGGTGCACAAGTGTCGGCAAACCAATGATGGACCGGCTTTTAAGCTTCTTGCGTAATGGGCGAAAGAGCGCAAGATCGCGGGTGTCTATGGCCGGGTGAACCAGTCCCAGAACCTGTCGCTGTACTGCAGCCATGGATACAGAGCACCTCGTTGGTACTTACCGAGAGGAACGTCCAAAGACAGTGTCCAATAATTATCTTGTCAGCGATGATGTGGCTAACTCGTCGCTGGACATCTTGAAAGGGAGGAGCTGCCAACAACTGTGAACAGGAAGCGGATCCTAGTTCGCGCATACACCCACCATTAGCAAGGTGTGAATATTGTATACCAGTCTCAGCCGTTCGATAATCTTCAATGCGATGTCTGTGTATCAGCAAATTGAGAGAGCATACCGCTTGCAGAAACGTTGGACGAACGTTGGACGAACAAAGGTGTCCAATATGATATCTCCCCTATAACCAGTAATGGAAACACGGCTGTGCGTCCAGTCAGCATCGGAAGCTCGCAGAGGACATACAGTATACTTGCGCTACCATGGGCACCGGCTCAGTTTTATTTTTTCTTTTAATGACTCCGATGTATACGTTGGTGACAGACACTGCAACATACCTTTTAGACAAAATATATCCCATGTTCTCCTACAACGAAGTTCAAGGTGCTTACTTTGTCGCGGGGAAAGCGGAAACTTCTCTAGTTCCTGCACACACACACGAGTGTAGGTATCGGGAAACGATCGTGCTGATTTCAGGAGGTCCTGCCTCGTCAGAGCGTTGTAGAGCTAAGCCATAAGCCGGTGAATTGCGATCTGAACTCGATGTAGGCGGCGTTGGAGAATAGTGATACATTATGAACAATTTGGTGGTCTTGAAAGCATTAGCAAGAAAGAGGTGGATGTACACGAAAGGGAGAGCCCAGAATATGGACGACACGAAAGCAAAAAGAAGCAGGAAGAATGTCATTTGATGCCAGCTCGTTAATTCCATGACGTGACGCCATGTCCAACAAAAATCCTTAGCAGGAAAACATGCAGGCACATAAAACCCATTTGTTGCTCAGCGTCTTGTAACCTGAGTCAGTCTCTAACCTGCAGGCGTCGCGTCGTTCAGAGTTCCTCCATGCTGTCGCGATTTGACAGGTCCAAGAAGTCGAAGCCAAGAGTTGTGTCTCGGAAAGGCGCGATCTGTAAAAGCTGGGGCTGAAGCGCGCGCTTCTCCTGTCAGGTCCCGCAGACGTGACAGTTCATTTGTTCTCAACCTGTTGCAAAGCGACGCAACGAGATATTATCTAGATTCTCAGGTACAGAGCAAGATGATATCTCGTTTGATTTTGTCTAGCATATAATACATCTTTGCGTCGGTTGAGAGTGGGTCGAGTAGTAGTGTAAAATATGCTAACCTCTATGATTGCGCAACATCAGCAAATTCGGGTAAGCTGGGCTCCTTGTCAGCCAGTCTCTTCTGTTCAAAACTCTGCATTCCTTCCAGACCCCAACGGTCCATCATTGCTTTATCCTACCATCCTGTTAGATAAGTATTAGTTTTGAGATAGACTACTTGCCTCGTCCCAAGGTGAACCTGGACGTCAGTTGTGTCAGCCACTGAATCTAAGATCGGCGCTAGGCTTACAAGGAGTAGTTAACATCTTTTCTCCAGTGAAAACAGCATTGGCTCCCGCCATAAAGCACATTGCCTGCTCCGAGTCTGTAAGTTCGTTCCGTCCAGCTGCTAAGCGTATTATTGTAGTGGGCATGACAATCCGAGCGGTAGCAATGGTACGAAGAAGTGTATGATACCGCACAGGCTAGGGAATGATGTCTTTCGCGCATATATCAACAATTTATCAAGCAGCGTACCTCATTGTTCTCCAATGGGGTCCCAGCTATCGGAACAAGTGCATTTACAGGGAAGGACTCCGGATGTTCAGGCATACTGCACACTTTGTCGGTATATTGATTTCGAATCAGAACGGGTTAAAATTACCTGGCAACCTCCCATATCAGCCCAACTCTATCTGAATCGGACTCTCCGAGGCCCAGAATACCACCGGAGCAAACGCTTATGCCAGCTTCTCTCACCGCCTCGATCGTTTGTAAACGCTCATCAAAAGAGCGTGTTGTGATGACCTACCGTTGCTCTTTAGACTAATGTAGAAAAAATGCTGCATTACTTGCCTGTGGATAGAACTCCCGGGACGTGTCAAGATTATGATTGTATGCGGTCAAACCGCTGATCAACATCGTGAATATGCACGTATGCGGCAGATCTAGACATGGACTTACGCCTCCTTGAGCTGGCGAGCTTGTTCTGGCGTCAGCATTCCTAGAGTAGTACAAACTTCCATGCCCATTCCGCGGACCTCCCGGACCATGTGCAAAATCTTCTCGAAGCCTCGCTTGCGGCCGCTAAGGTCTCTCCATGCAGCGCCCATGCAGAACCGGGTGCTTCCATTTGCTTTCGCTTTGCGCGCCTCCTCAAGGACGGGCTCAACATCAACTAGTTTTGATGCCTTCGTTGGTGTACTGTATCTTGATGACTGTGAACAATATGCGCCTGCAGTTGTTTTTGCATTCAGTCGAGGTTGTTTTTACGTGACTCCTTACAGTCTTCCGAACAACCCCCCGCTGCGGGTTGCACGGAAATGAGAGCAGTGAAAGAGCATATATGAACAACAGCGCACTTTTGATGTTCATTAATGTGCATAGCTGGACTTTACTAGGGTCATGGTGCTTTCTGTGTATCGACGCTGCACGGAATATGAGATCTAGAAGCGGGGTGTCATAGATTTTTTGTATTTCTTCTTTCCTCCAGGTGTGGCGCGTCGCAGCCGCCGCCGCCGCCGATGCATGTGTTGCCAATGGCCGCGCCAAGGAACGCGAACCTAACGTGGCAACAGATCGAAACATTCAGGTAGTAGTCTTGAGAAACAGGAAGAATCTAAGTGCAACAGTCGTATACCGCTGATCGCCCGCTTAGATAACCGGCACGCGTCCCCCACTGAGTCTTTCTATCTTCCCCAACGATGCTTGTTCGGTACACTTAGTCCTGGATAACATTTTCCATGTCGTATATAGTACACTCACACTGGAATACTTATATTACTTTTCAGTTCATCAACCGCTGCCGATATTGCAGCCAGTCGCCACGAAAGCGATAGTTTCCCATCAAGTCCGTCGCATGACTGACATTCTTGTCTCAAGTCAACTCGAGAACGAGAGCTTCTCGGACATTATATTGAGTGAAACTTCTTCCATGCGCGTAAAGCAGTAAAGCACCCGACCTCCTGCACCCTTTCTGCGGGTTAGAGAAAAGCCATGGACCACGCCTAAAGCGCGAGCAATGTTCCAATTCACATTGATTGACACCGGAAGTATCTGTCTGCCTGCCACACTGACGCCGTGAGCCTCAGGACTTGGCATAAACATTGTTCCCAAACTCTCCACCGTCGATCATAATACTACGCCTAGTTAGTCGGCAACAATTGCTTCGAATCACCTGCTTCTGAAAATGATGCGTATAGAAGACGAGTTAGTATAAAACCTCCGTGCGATCACATCGGATGGTGGGGCGTTGGACTTGAGAAAAAGGAGTGAGTCATAACGACTACCAATAGGATAGAGCCAGACCGTTGGAGCGGACGCGGGTCTTTGGAGACTGTAGGGAGACTTGATGTCACCTAGCGGATGGCGCATTGAGCATGATACAGATACATTCCTCGCCCAGTAAAGGCATGGGGATGACACTATATACACGAGTATTATACAACACGGTGCGCGTTGGTGAGCAGTAAGCAAAAATATAGGCTATAGTTTTAACATATCTCTTGTACTAAACCAGAAGAAAGCGCACGGAAAACCAAATGAAGTAAATGGATGTGATGCTTGAACAGAGATTGCTGCACGTCCTTGAGACAAATTATTCGTACAAAGGGTCATAAGGAAATGGCTTGGACTTCGTGAAGAACGTAAAGGAAATTTGTTGTCCGTTAACGGCGCCCAGCTTGCCCAACAGGTGCAGCTGATTTCGCTGCCTTGGGCTTTGGGGGTGCTCCTAACATGACGCCACCCGTCAGGACGGTCGTCTTCCCACCATCGTACGGGGTAACTTCAGTTTTGGATTTGTCCACGAATACACGACTGTTCCTCGCCCTCTCGCGTCGAGATTGTTTATGCTCATGGCTCGACGCTGGGTTGGAAGACGCGGATGAAGAGGATGCATATGATGCAGATGCGAATGATAAGCCCGAGCTCGAGTTGGACGAGCGAGAGCTGCAACGTGAGTGGCTGGAAATCGTGGAAAGTCGTGAAGGGGATCGTGGCGTTGGGAATTGGTCAATTATGGGAGTTAGCCAGGTGGGAGCACGGATTTCGTCATCGATCATAGCAAAGAGCTGTTGTTCCTCTTCTTGGTCAGCCTCCAGCAGTTGCTGGGCAGCTGTCTTCATCAGGGCAGTGGAGTGGTGGAAGGCATACGTAGCCGAAGAAGATTCTTCCGCCCAAACGGTTACGACATGAAACTCGTTGGGGCCATTCTGGCCGAACCGGACCGAAACGCAGCCAGGGTCGACGAGAAAGTCGAACTCTCGTCCGCCCAAAAGGGCGATCCAGTCAAACCATTGTACTGCGGCTGCGATGCAGGCAGAGTAAATGACTCGCGGAGGTAGGCATGAAGGAGAAAGAGTTAGGCAACGTTTGTTAGAGTGACGGAGAGGATCAGTGACATCCCAAGTGGGGGCATAGAAAGCTTCTAGATTGGCTTCCAAGATTGACTGAAGCTTAACGACAACGTTGGCAGCATAAGCGCCGGCCAAGGGACGGGTAAGAAAAGCGACAGCATGGTCGACAGTAAGGGTGATATTTGAAGGAGCCATTGGAGAGAATTGAGCAGAGGATAAAGTGATGGAACAAAGGGTTGGGATCGGCCGGCGATGGAAGATAGAAGAGATGTCCGAGAGCAAAGGGCAGATGCGAATAGATATATACGTATAAGAGTATCGGCCAAAGACTGGTGGTGTCTGGGGAAAACGAGGCGTCAGCAAGCCCGGATTAAAAGGGTGTAGAGTGATCGGAAAGGTGCTGACCTAAATAGCAAGCGATAGGGTGCTGGCGGAAAGCAGTCAGCGGAAAAGATCAAGAATGCGGATAATCCAGTCTACATACCCGTATTGGGAATCAGGGGGACCGAAGGAGTGAAGGTCAGAGCCTGCTGGATGCCTTCGGCGCAATTAACACTTGGCTTTATAGCCTCTTCTCTTCCCCCGTTACGGAGCTAATTCCCGCCCTCGCTTGCATTCTCGTAACAGCCCATCCCTTCGAAACAAAAAGGAATAGCTCGAGAGAACAAGGACAATAATCCCCACGTGGCAGGAACGCATCTGCCATGATTTTCTCGATATGGCATAACCACAACAATAACATCCGTCCGCTCAATTACCTCCGCTCTCACACTTGTCTCTTCGTTTGATCGGTTCACCAGTCCTTCCACCGACGATTTCTGGCTGTGTAGACAATAAATACATGTGCATGTGAATACACTGCTTGAGCTCTCCTAAAGATATTAGGGGGCAACCCAGGCATATGATAATATACTCCTTGGCACCAGGATCGTACAGAATCCATGTGTGAAACCGAGCAACGGCGCCAAAGAAGTTGATGCTCATGCAATTAAAATTGTGTCAAACCGATTATTTAGACAGATAGAGATCAGTTTGTTTACATACAATCTGCCCGAGGTTCACTGAGTCAACGATCGGCACGTGCGGTGCCGATTATACATTTTTAAAACCCCGCCCGTAAACCTAAACTTTATTTGTGCTTTCCCTCTACACACAACCAGTTGGGTCGCTCGTTGTTGCACGCCACCAAAAAAAACAGGACTAGCAGAAAGTCGTAAATCGTACAACTCGTAGCAATGGTACGTATGTCTTGAACGTACCTTGGTACCCAGGTCTAATATCTATCCTGTCTTAGCCTTTGGCCGTCGATCTTCTCAATCCCTCAGCTGAAGCAGAAAAGAGGAGGCACAAGCTCAAGCGACTCGTGCAGTCGCCAAATTCTTACTTCATGGATGTCAAATGCTCTGGTACGTTTATCACGGCTCCGTCGACATTTTCTCTCAACGGCCTCAGGCTGCTTTGCCATCTCTACTGTATTCTCGCATGCGCAGACTGTCGTACTTTGTGGAGCATGCTCCAGCGTACTGTGCCAGCCTACAGGTGGTAAGGCAAGACTCACCGAGGGTAAGCTTCACAAATATATTGTGAGATGATGCAATCGGAACTAATCATTTAACAATAGGTTCCTCATTCCGCAGAAAGAATTGAGTCTCGTACTCTCACCACCCTTAATGGCATATACGCACTTAATCCATCACTTTCATAACTCCACGTCAAAACTGCTGGGGCACCAGTATGTTTGGTCCCATTTGCTAGCTTCCATGTATTATCACGTTATTCCAAAAGAATACAGTTGGCCTACGCACTGTTGTGTTCACGCCACCTTCTCGTTTGTACCCGTGACCCAGATAAATGCATTCTGGATTCTATCTGATAACTAGGGAACGTGAGTTTTCTGATAACTAGGGAACGTGAGTTTACTGGCATTCTGACGTGGCGACATCAGTCAAGACTATGATGCGCATGCCATTACAGGGGTAGAAAGTGTATTGAGCGCAATCAATTATGTACTGTTAAATAATATAACGTCACAGCTTGGCTTTCAGATTCGCATCCGTCGCTTGTTCTGGTCCGCGAATATCCGCTCTAATGAGGCCCTCTTGCGATGTTACGGCAACGAGGATCCCATTTTGGGTGTAAAACTACCGTTGGTTAGCAACCGCGTAGTGACGTGCGTTAATTTGAGCTTACTCTTCCGTGGACAACACTTCGTCCAGACCCTGCACGGGGAGATTCGACCTAGGGAAGAGATTGATGAGACTCGGGATTCGATGTTGGATACCATGACGACACTGACCACATAGAGTAACCAGTCGCCACAATCAAAATTATCACTATTAAAAAAAGGGCTGTCAGAACGCACCTACCTATCAGGGAACAAAGAAACTCACTCATAATAATATATTGAGTGGTCGAGGGTAGACTTGGAGACCGGATAAGAAAGCTATGCTTCCTAACGATTAATTGCGGTCGCTCACCATCATCGAGAGGACGCCGGGTCCTCTTCCAAATCTCTTGAGGCCCATGATAAGCCGTGCACTATATATGCTACAATCCTTGTTAGCACCGCAGAAAACCTGGACAGGGGAGAAGCAACCGACAAATATATATCTGACATGTACGCCACGATACACTGCACTGCACCGTTAAAAATACTCCAGAACCAACTTTTATTGTCCACGAACCTTCTGAAATGGTGCTTCATATTTTGGTATACCTTTTGCCTTCATCCACCACATATATCTTACCGTTCCTTCCGGTCCAACATCATGCGCTTTTGCACATCTTATAGCTATAGGGCTAATTGACCTGTGCTGGAACATCCACACTTCCCTCGGTCACCAATCTCATCGAAAGAGTTTGTATCGCTTACAGCTGCAGACTGCCGGTAGAACTCCGCCCGTCTGGGGTGATTCTGAGCTGTCTGGGATTCCACCAGTCGCAAAATCCGCTCTTCTTCCGGTGGGCATTGCTCTGGAGCAGGAACGTTTGGCATAGGCCATTGCTGAGACGGCTGCCACGGCTCTGGCTTTTGGAAAGAGCAAGTCATCGTGAATATGACGTTACCCATCTGGATGGCTTTCACGGTGCAGACGATGTAGGAGCGCCCCTTGCGAAGCACTTCGACATTGTAGATGATAGGCGTAGAAGGGGAACCGCTGGCAAGGAAATAGCACTGCAGCTGTTTAGGAACCAGACCTTGGCTAGACACAGGAACAGACGTACATGTAGCGACTACGACGAGAGCCTTATGAGTTTACTGTAAAAGAGAGAGAAAAGACACGAACGTGCAGAGCAAATCCTGGGTCAACGACGTTTGTCGCAGTTACGACAGCTTGGCTAATGACCTGACTAGAATTCCTAGAGTTAAGCGCCCTGTTCCAGACATCCTGTACGGTTCGGCTCACCCTCCGAATACACCACGGGCGCGGACCGGCAAGTATAGCGATTTGGAACGGAAGAGGTTGGAATCCAGTTGTTCCACCTCCAAAGACGTCGAAATCTGCTCATGCTCGACTTGCTTTCGGTCTTCCATGGCAAGGGGTATGCAGACGTGGCAAACGAGTAAGCGGCGTAAAGCTTTCGGCAATACCGTTACACTTTTATCATGGCGGTGACCTTGTCCCGCGCGCGCAAGTAGTAATTAGAAATGTGTAACATCGGCGACTATGATAAATCAAGCGTATAAGTTAGAGTACATATGATATCCGTTTGCCCGTCAGTTTGCCGGGACAGCACCCGAACGCTAATTGCACCTGCAGTGCTACTGCCGCTGACATGGCGTAGCGTATCATCATGCCAGGTCAAAATTCCTCAACCTCGATTGTGAAACCACATTCATGGCAAACTTGCTTGTCAACGCCGTCCTGTCCCTTCTGAACCGCACTGAAGACATGTTTGTGTTCATCATCCTTTCTCTTTTGCCAAATGCCCTCCTTGGTCCGTTTCCGTAACTCTTTCAGGCTTTCTTCAAACTTTCTATTCTTCTTCTTCTTCTTATCCACCATGCGCCTTTCATACTCCGCATCCAGGGCTTCTGGAGAGCCCCATTTCTTCCATGCAAATTCTTCCACTTGACATCGGAGGAAGAGCATCATGTTGGCATATGTAGACTTGTGCGGATTGGCTTTCAATAGGTGCGGCATGACTTCGTGATCGCGCAACTCAGCTGTACGGACGGAAATTAGAGAAGCGAAAAGGCAGTAAAGTTGCCACAGCTCACGATCTGTAAGTAGATAGTCCTAATTGACGTTAGCTCAACCTACAAACGGGAGGGCATGCACGCACCTCTTTGCATTCCGTCTTTGTCAAAAGACTATACTTTTCTGGTTTTTCGTTTTGGCAGCGCTTGCATACCAGACAGGCAAAGACTTTCTTGAACGCCTGGTCAATGTCCATGGACTGACATTCATTGCATTTTGGATTCAGGGTTGGGTCCAGATGAATGGCTACGCGGCAGTCAGCGATTCTCCGCTTGATTTGAAGCAATGCACGTACGGGGCTCAAGATTTTGCATCATCCTTTGCCTTTCGCGCATCTTCTCCTTTCGGAGCACGGCATCGTCTACTTCCTTGCCGTCATCCACAAGGAAACCGCCCTTTGAGTTAACCATTTTTGAGAGGTCATACTCAAAGTATGTTCCTAGCCGTGAGTCGCGCTTTAAAGGCTGTGGTTTACCGGGACGTGTTGGGGATGTAGACGACACAGGTGTGATGCCTATTGGCCGTTTGCTGTGCGCATTCCTGGAGGACGATGCTTGGAGTTCTTGTTCCTTCTCTCTTTGTCGAACCTTCGCTGCCTGGTCTGAGCTACTGGGACTAGCGTAAATAGACCGTCACGCACCCCTTAAACGGTTGAGCTCAATGTTCTTCTGTTGCTCCGCTGTCAGCTCAAATGAGCTCTCATTTTCAGTTTGCCTCGGAAGACTAGATGACCCTTCGGCCATCGAATGTGCTTGTGTGATTGACAAAGACGAGTGTCAGTCCGAGTCACGGTAACTTGATTTGTCGTGACCTGAAAGGCGCTTGTCTCTCAGTTTTTTAAAGTAGCCTGATGTATACTGCTCTAGTTCACGACAAGGTTCAAACCAAAAAAAAAGGTGACGCGTTTGTGTCAACTATCTATCATTACACTATGTCTGTGAACCTCCTGAAGTTTTCTCTGATGGTGCTGCTGCATCGACCGCCATATCGTCACTTGTCGTCCCTGGTTTATCGGTGCTTGGCGTGCCCACCACCGCAGGGCTGTCTGAAGGTGTTGGATCGACATCCATCGCTGATAGTGCACCTATAGGTGACTTTGCAACCCTCGCTGTCACAGTGTGTCCGCTAGGCCCCGCACCGTGCGTAGTAGCTGCGAGTCCTGCCGCTAGGATTCCGACTCCTAAGCCAAATTTCAGTCCACCACTGTCATTGCTGTTGGCCTCCCGATGGCTAGCGTGATTTCTTCGACCTCCTTCACCTTCATCATCAGAATCTGATAGCTCGCCGTCTGCTTGTCTTCTGGAATCTAGCAGTCTCCGTGGTCGTCGTTCATCGGGTGGAATGAGATCCTCGTCTTTGTTCGGGTCTTCAACAACATCGTCAATCGGCATGGATGGTATATCTACCAAAGTTCGATTCAGTCGCTTTAGTGACTCCAAATCTCCCAACCTACCAGTCATCTGAACACTGGGTGGTCCCCCTATCTGCCTGATATTTTCTAGCACGATCCGTTTTACTCGATCCAGGTAGGCTTGGGTGTTCAAGTCGTCAGAGTTTGACGACTTGACGTCAAGGATATAGTCTGGGCCGAAGTATTCATAATACTCGTTCACTGGTATTTCTGCAACATCCAAGTTAAAAAATTGCCAAGTAAATACTGAAGAACATACCTGGTGCAAGTTCTACTCCAGCTGCCAGCCCGGTCTCGTAGGCCCATGCACGACTCACGTTGCGCATGGTATAACCACCACCTCCGAGCAGGAGCAGCGGTTTGTTGAATGACTTGACGAATTTGACGCAGTTAGCGTGACCTAAACAGCCATGGTTACCCCAATCTGAGCAGTGTGTTACACGACATACCCCGCATGGACAAATTCAGACACCCTAGCTTGTCTCCGGAAAGAGAATCAGTCCCACATTGCAGGACAACCGCTGACGGGTTATAGGTTTCCATCACAGACCTGATAACCTGTTTAAAAGCCATCAGCAAAGCATCTTGGGTAGCACAATTGCTTGTACTGACTGGCTCGAAGATCAATTTGTAATTTTCATCTGAAATGCCATCCCTCAAGGGAAAATTCAGTGCATAATTTTTGCCCTTCATCACTCCCACGTCCTGTAGTGCGATGTCAGCAACAAATTGGCGGTCTAGATAAACCTAACATACTCGCAACTCGCCAGTTCCAGGGAAATACTCGCCGTACTTGTGAAAGCTCACTGTCATCACTCGGTCGGTAGTGTAGAATGCCTCTTCAACACCATCACCATGATGTACGTCAATATCGATGTACAACACTCTTTGATGATACCTGTCCGGTGTGGTGTCAGGAAGACGTCTGCAAAACTATCGTATTACTTCGTACCGTAATAGTTCCAGGATTCCCAGCACAATGTCTATTGGGGAACTCAATCTCACGAAGAAATTTGACTTCGACTTTCTTACCGTTCACGTAACAGAACCCGCTGGCCTCACTTTTCTTCGCGTGATGAAGACCGCCTGCCCAATTAATGGCTATATCGCACTTGTCTCTGCTCAACCTTGCTGCTCCCTCTGACAATTGGGAATGATGTTACCAATGGTTTGAGACTCTAAAGGTGTAGCATACCCATTGATCCGCCTGCCGATATCGCGCAGTATTCAAACAGGCCATCAAAAACAGGACAATCGTCTCCTACGTTATCTAGTTATAGATTCAGCAGGAAACACCAACGTATGTGAAATAAACTGACATTTGTGCTGTTCCTTGATAAATGAGTTCATGTTGCTTGGTGTGATTTTGTTGAGAAAATCAACATATTCGTCCGAGTGGAACTGTGTCATTTCTCGCTTGGTGGCAGGTTTGGCACGCTAAGACGTGTTATTAGAACGGGATTGCGAGGGCTCGATTAATACATACGAAGATCTCCATTTTCTTATACAGGCCGTAATTCATGACCAGAGAATGACACATGCGAATCCGCGTTGGCTTCATCCTGTAATGTAAAATAGTGTTGTTGGTTGGCTATTCCAAGACATTGACGCTGCACCTACGGATGCCCTGGGCCATAATGGAAACCACCTATATCAGAATCGAAAAAGTAACACTAATGCTCGATAAACTGAACTGTGGTAAGGTGCTCAACAAGTTGGGCTTACAACGCGTTTTCTCTGGTTTTCGCCTTCGATAGGCGACCATTTGTCCATCATTTTTTACTGAGGCATACAGACGAGATTACTTGCGTCTAATATAGGTGGCGCTATGGCAGGGACAACACGTGGAGAGGTCACTGGCACAAATAAGGCAGGTACATATTATGTTCTTATCTGTCTATGTGAACCAGTATGTAATGTACCCGACTACCATATTATATTTTGGACTTTCCAAGTGGCGCCTCGCGGTCTATTGTTTACATTAGGTTTTCTAGTACAGTGCGCAAATGCAGAAAGGTACCTTGGTATATCAGAGTGGAAGGCGCGAATCCAAAGTCGTCTGAAAGCGTAATGCCCTAAAGAAGCTGTGAAAAGAGCGCATGCAGCATGAAAAACGTTTTTACCAGTTCCCCTGCAATCACACGGACCTAGACATGAGGAGACGTGTCAGTTGACAGGCTTCACACCAAGGGCAGCTATCACAAACCATTGACCAGTGATGAACGCAATGCAAGGCCGCAAACCATAACTAGCTCCACTCAGCATAAACCTCAGGCAGAGCTAAATACCTACTTCACGACCAAAAGTGGTTTGGAACTCTTGTAGAAATGGGGTTACAGCCTGAAGAGTCATTGGATCGTTCGAATTTGCACTAGGCAACAGCTCTTCTAGTTGCTTGATCGTATCAAGAATAGACTCTTTGGCTGCGTTCCGGCTCGTTTCCATTGGCGTATTACGAACTCTAACGTCGTACGAAAGCGTACGTGGTGGTGGCGTAGCCATAACATTAAGCAAGAGTTGAAAATGGTCTCGGGCATGTCGCAGATGTTTTCCTGCCGTTAGTAATGAGAACAGTGATGTTGTTCAAATGAATCAGATGCTAGTACCAATTGTAGAACCGGGAAGGTATCTGGAGTGTGTCGTGAGTTGGTCGTCAGAACTCAGCTGATTTTCCAGCAGGTCTATGGCCTGTTGCAACACCGTTTTTGAGACGAAGAGAAGCTTCTCAAGAGAATCTGAACCTGTGGTGTTGGATGGAAGCGACATTTGAGCAGGGTAGGATTGCATGCTCATTGAGAGATGGAATGCGGCAGCATATGTAAGCCTGAGAGAACGTGCCGGTATGTATGCGCGGAAGCAGTTCAATTAAACTGTGATGTAAACACTCGATAGTGTGCCTCGACTAAATTTCGAACAACCCACGAAATATACAGAATTGCCCGAACTCAAAGGGAGGACTACTTTTCTCTGCCAAACCTTTGCTCCAGCTCTGTTAACCAGTAACAAAAACTGCGAGTGAGAGACAGGAAGCTGCTGGATGCATCCCTCAACCGTCGTCGACGTTTTGGCTCAGAAGCTTTCCTGTTTTCTCCGACGCTTTTGATATGATGCTGCTGACTAAGCACCTATCGGAACCCGGAGCCCGGACATTCACATATTCACTCAGCTCACACTATTACCTTGAGCCTGAATCATGTTTCGAGCGTTTAGAATTGCCACAGGATCTTCACGGGTGAGTGTGGCTATCTTATGGGCCGCTGAGACCAACGTCGTTAATGTCCGGATACAGACTGTCGCGTCTGCAGGACAGAAGCGTTTTCTCTCAATCCATGAATATCAGTCTATGAACCTACTGAACTCTGTGAGACGCCCGTATCTGCGATGATGTCCCAATTTCTTATCAATTTGAAAGTATGGCATACCCACACCAAAAAGTATCCCCGCCAAGTCCCCGCAAGAAGCGTACAACGTTGCGAAGAGTTTTGGTGAGAACCAACCACCGTTGTGCTCGGCACACTCATCCATTGATGTCCAGGCCATGACCGGCTGGTGATCAAGGCCCAAGTCCTCGCTGGCGGACGTGGCAAGGGCAAGTTTGACAACGGTTTTCAAGGTGGAGTTCATATGGTGAACAGGTAAGAATATTTCACCTTTTTACGCTTTTCCATACACACAGGAGGTACAGTGCAGAACAGGCCCAAGAACTCGCTAACAAAATGATCGGCTCAAAACTCATCACCAAGCAAACTGGTTCTGCAGGACGTGTCTGCAATACCGTCAGTAGCACAAGTCCCATTAGTTTCGTTTCCGAATTTATATGCACGTGCAGGTTATGCTTGCTGAGCGACGCGAACCGGCACACGAATATTACGTCGCTGTGTTGAACGATCGCGCCTCGCAAGGCGTTGTTCTCGTTGCTTCTGCCCAAGGTGGGATGAACATTGAAGAGGTCGCAGCCAAAGACCCAAGCGCCATCATCACTACACCTATCGACTTTGAAAGAGGACTGTCGAAAGAAGAAGCTGTTGCCGTTGCAAAGAAACTAGGCTTCTCGGACGAGAAGACGCAGTCAGAGGCTGCGGACATTTTCATCAACTTGTACAGGATCTTCAAAGAAAAGGATGCAACTCAGATTGAAATCAACCCTATGGCTCTCACAAAAGACGGTGCAGTTCTCTGGCAAGTCGTTCAGGTTATGGTTCTCCTCCAAGTTGGCTGACAACAACGTCGTATTGTCTACAGCATGGACGCCAAGTTTGGTTTCGATGATAACGCTGAATTCAGGCAGAGTGACATCTTTGCTCTTCGTGATATCTCGCAAGAAGAACCATCCGAAGTCGAGGCGCAAAAAGCAAACCTCAACTTCATCAAGCTCGATGGTGAGATCGGTTGTTTGGTGAACGGTGCTGGCCTTGCTATGGCAACTATGGATGTTCTCGCTCTCCATGGTGGCAACCCCGCAAACTTCTTGGACGTCGGAGGGTAAGCGATTTCCCATGCGTGGCTGTTGATGCCTTATTTTGTTGTAGAGGTGCAACGCCAGAAACTGTCAAAAAGGCGTTTGAGATTCTGCTTAGTGACCCCAAAGTCAAGAGCATTTTCATCAACATCTTTGGAGGTTAGTTGGAATTGCATGTGGCTGCAGTACGAGTGTTTGAACCGCCTCGTCTCTAGGTATCATGCGCTGCGACTACATCGCTGAGGGTGTGATCAAGGCTACCAAGGAACTTGACCTTCAAATACCCCTCGTTGTACGGTTGAAGGGAACCAAGGAGCAGGAAGCGAAAGAGTGAGCAATTGCTATTTCTGAAAAGAAAGACCGTAAACGTTGACTGAAACTCTATCTCATAGCATGATCAGAGAGTCTGGTTTGAAAATTGTTGCCTTTGACGAACTTGACGAGGCAGCAAAGAGCGCAGTCCAGTTGGCAAATTAGTGTGCATATAATTCATAGAATATACCTTACTTGTGTGGTAATATAGAGTCGTAATCGTATCTTTGCCATGCGAGAAAGGAATATTTGCAGAAAAATATATACACAGCATCATACGAAAACAAATGTGGCGAAAAAAGAGAGAAAAAAATAATTATGAATACCAAAGGCAAGCATGATTATTTTACCAGCTGCGCATAAAAGGTGAATGAGGTAAACCGACATGCGTAGGTGGATGTGCAGAGTTTGATTGCTGCATGGCCATTTGACCGTTTTCAGGCCGAGGTTGCCCGCGTCCAGTAGGCAGCGGCATGTACCCAGAGGTAGGTGTCATCTGTATGTGCATCATCGCCGGGCTTGCAGGATACATGCCTGGTGCTCCAGCATGCTGCATAACTGGGCTCATCATAGGCATGTTGCGATTGCGATTGGCTTGCAAGTTCTGCGACTGCGGTGTCCCTGGAACGTTTGTAGGCATTGCTGGAGGGAACATGGGAGGTGCCCCATTTGTAGGATAAGGCATCATTGTTGCAGCGTACGGTGAAGCCATGGGTCTCATCATGCCATTAGAGTTTTGAACTGATGGCTGGACAGGCACCCACATGTGTGGCGGTGGATTATACATAGGCGCGTGACCGTTCGGCTGCATACGTCCTGGCACAGGACTAGACACCACATGCGGATACATCATCGTAGGACTTGGCGAGTGACTCATCATTGGGGAAGGATAAGCTGCATAGGCAGGCCGCATATTATTGGGTGGAACGGGGTAAGCAAAATTAGGAACTGCTGGACGCGCTACGGGTGCTGTTGTTGAGGGGGGAGAAATAGATGGTTTATGAGGTGCCGAGCTTGATGAAGGTACTTGTTGGAAAGCCCTTGTCACATCGTGCAAAGACATCCGCATTGAAGATGGACCAGACAGCGGTGGCGGCGGCGTTTCTCCGTCCTCCGACTTCACGTCTTGTATTGTGAAAGGTAGAGAAGTCAGATCGTCAGCGATTCCTTCCAGCGAATTTACTGGTTGCAAGCCAGCCTTGTCATTGGTTGTTTGTGACCATACAGCTTTCAGATGTTCTGGATCTGGTGCACGCGCCGGAGACTCCTTCAGGGGAAGGTTTTTTGTTGTCGGCCAAGGTGACGACTGGTGGCTTGACTGCAAAAAACAATGCATAAGACTCTTATCACCATTAGATTAGGTTGCCCACCTTGTCAGAGTTCTTTTCAGCCACAGAAGGCAAGGGCGACGGGTCAGACTCGGCAGGTGAAGCTGTTGTTTTCAGCTTCGATGCGTCTGTCGTTAGCTTCAGCACAGGTACATCACTGTTCTTCCGCGCCTCGGCCGCATCCCCTTTGATCTCCTTGATAGGTTCACTTGACCCTGATGGATCGGTGGTAGCTACTTCCTTGGTCTTCGCGACTGCCTGAGATTGCGAACCATGCGAATCATCAATTTCGCTAGACACAATGAAATTGACGACGATCTTTGGCTCCGTGTTCGGTACATCCACGCGTGAATCACGGTAAAAAGCGACGCAAGATCCTTCAGGCATTTTAGGCTGTGATCTCATCCTGGGAGGAGGTGCAGAATTCTCCGACTCGCCTTGCTTATCATTCTTCGGTAAAGATTCAGGTTCCGGCGGAGGAGATCGGCTCGTCGATTCAATAGGCTCCGACGCGCTATCAGCTTGGGGAGGTTGTGAGGTAGATTTCCGCCATGATGTTGCCGTATCCGCCTGTTTACCGAAGGCACCGAAACTGTTGTTCCTCACTCCAGTTTGCATCGCAGTGTGGCTCCGTGTTCCTGTATTCCTGCTCTTGGGTAGGCGGACAAAATATTTGGTTTTGCCCTTGTAACCAAATGGTCGGAAAAGGACATCGTTCACGGAAAGGTTGCGTTTATTCATACCCTCGACGGGAGGGTCAAACGACAAGATGTCGAAATGTACAGGAAAAGGTGGCCTGGAAAATTGCAGCAGGCGTCGCCGAAGCACGGATTCTCGTTGCTTCACAGAAGGTAGCTTTACGATGGGGCCTGGAGAAGGTGGTGGTGAGTGCGGAGGTTCCACAGCTGTCGTATAGGCCTCCTCTGGGCTTTCTTCCTGGTTCTCGACTCGTTTTACGCGCTGAGAATGTGGTACCCATCGCTCCTTGTATTTGGAGGGAAGACTAACCGAAGTCTGGGTTGGCTGTGCCTGAGATGCTAAAGGAGTGTCGATGTTATCCTTGCTCATCTCCCCGGCCTGCATATCGTGTATTGCGCCTTTGATACGAGACATGGCATCAACTAATGATGACATGGGTGCTTGATGATAATAACTCTGTGGACGGGGGCGCTGCAGGCTCGACGATGGAGAAACGTTAGGTTGACGAGCATCGGCTATGCCTTCGTTCGTTTTGTGTACCTGCTCTGCTACTATCGGCGAGTCGGTTGCCGGAGGAGCCTCTCGACGATCCGTGCTGGATGATTGGTCACTTGTGAGCCCCTGGTTCAATGGTGTCTTTCTGCGCCAAGTCTCAATGTCATTCCTGATTGAGGGAGGCAAAGCTTGTGGCGACAACGCAGGCGAAGGCAGATCACTAAAGAAATCGCTTGCGACAGGCCGAGGAGCCTTTCGTGGTGTTTCCTTTTGTTCTGGAGTTTCCCCGACGAATTTGCCCATGTCAGTGAAATCAACCACTTCGAGGTCCTCTTTTTTGCCGTCAGCCAGGGTTTGGACATGATCCAGAGGGGCAGGAGGTGGTGGCGGCAGGAAAGCAACAGAATTGGAAGATCGCCGTTGAATAAGTCGAGGTTCATCAGGTTGGCGAGGTAAAGGCGTCGCTCGCCTCCAAGTATCCGCCGTCTCTGCTACCGAAGGAGAAGTAACAGATCCTCCCGTTGAATTAAATCGCCGAGGTTGTATCAAATCGTTCGGTCCAGGGACCCGGCGATGAGCTGGTTTGGATGTCGTCCGTTGCAGTTGTGCAGCATCCGAAGACTCTTCTACACCCACCGCCTCGTTTATGATCGCCAGCACTTCGGCCTCCTTGAAAACTATGAGTATGCTAGTTGCACTTGTGGACGTCACTGACCTTCTTTGCGCTCGAGCTGTCCTGCTCTTTTTCTTCTCGCTCCTCTTGCTCTTTTTCAACAGGGTTGACTGCCTCCTCTTTCCGCGCCTTTTCTTCCGTCTCCGCCTTCATCTTAGCCTCCAGTTCTGCGGCCTTATTTCTTGCATGTTCCTTCCGCGCCTTTTCTTCCGTCTCCGCCTTCATCTTAGCCTCCAGTTCTGCGGCCTTATTTCTTGCACGTTCCTTCTGAGCCTTTTCTTCCGTCTCCGCCTTCATCTTAGCCTCCAGTTCTGCGGCCTTCTTTCTTGCACGTTCCTTCTGAGCCTCACGTTCCTCCTCCTCCTGTTGCCTCCTTTGCTTAGCCCGTTCTGCCGCACTATGCATGACATCCTTCTTCATTTCCTCCAAATTGTGCCCATCTACAGCAGGAAGCGGTGAGGATGCCGTCGCCGGCGAGATCCAGGCAGCTTTTGTTGATGCATGAGAGAGGGCGGGGGAATGTGGGTGGCCACGTATAATTGGGGATGATCCTGGAAAATCAGGCTGTTCGTTTTGGTTGAAGGGTCCAGTATCGTCAGAAGGGAGACGTCGGCCGCCAGCCGAAAAGGGGGGAGCAGGACCGTTTGCTGACACTGGTGTAGATAGATGCTGTTTGGCACTATCTTTTGATGAATTCCGCCATGCATGAGGAGGTATCGGTGGTGGACCCATAGCTGAATGACGTCCTCGTTCTAACGTACCCAAGTCCCTTTCGCCGTCTCTATCCCTTCCTCGCAGTGAAGGCGTTCTCCCCATCAACCCAACATTATCCTTGGGTATGCGTGGGCTAACAGGCGCGCCGTCTCTTCTATCTCTCCTATCTCGCTCGCTTGGTGCCACGAAACTCGAATTGCTAGCATTGCTGAACCTTCTGGATCTATTCAAACCAAAGTCAGCGGGAGGCCCTCCAGTGGTTCTGGGTGCTCCATGAAGATGGAAACCTGAACCACTTCTTGATTCCGTTGGCGACATGTTGCGTTCTTGGAAGCTACCACGTTTGGCTGGAAACGGGCCATGCGCTGCACGATGAGTGCTGTAGGGCTCTAGTTTATTGGAGCGTTCGTTAAATAGAACTCTAGAAGACTCTTGAGGCGATCGCGGCTGCACACCGGCAGGTGGAGCACGTCTTGTCCCACTAGACGTTATGAAATCAACGATCACACGACTGATAACGAAGACAGCGAAACCATGCGTACCCTGGCCAACTGCGATCAAAATCATCTGCGAAGCGTTCCTCCTTACTAACAGGCACATCTACAGGCTCTAATCTTGCGGAATGAGAGGATTTTACGCTGGTGGGAGGTGACGCTTCCCGTGATCTTGATTTTGTTTGCTCGACAGCTTCAACCTTGTACTGTCTGCCGTCATCGAACTCGATGACGTTATCCCAGTAGTTGTTGTCATCGTCTTCCACCATCTAAGCAGGTTAAATATCACTCCGCGTCCACGGCCACAAGAGGAATACGTGTGGTTCACGAACCTCGTCCCAGTGATGGGCATTAGGATCCAAATGCACTCCTCGGAACGTATCCGCTTCCTCATTCCGCTTGCTTGCTAATGTTGTTGTCGATGAAGCAGGCGCCGCATCTGTTGCTGGTTGGTCAACTGGCTTGCTCTTCCGCATACCTTGCAGATTCAAATGACTTTTGTAAGACGTCGGGTGTTAACGCAATAAGCAATCCTTACCTAGAGCAACTTCGGCAGCAGTGGGGAAGTCGTTCACTGTAACGTCGGGTCGCGAGGAAGTAGTCGATGACCGTCTCAGATTACCCCATACCGGCTTACTGGAAAGTGTTGACGAATTGTTGGATCCGGTTTCCTTGACTGGCCCTGTAGTTACTGCTGCATGCTGTTGCGTACTTGCTGATTGTGGCACGGGTTGGATAACTTTTCCTGGATGTGGCAATGGAGGCGCAGCAGGGGCTGGAGCGGAAGATGACGGAGGCGGGTTGGAAGGAACAGATGGCGCGGGTGTTTGGGTGTTGGGTGAGTTGGCGCCGGTTGCTGTAGCGGAAGGACCTGTGGAGGAAGGACGCGACCAGCCGGGAGCAGATGACGGAGAGGATGCTGTTGCAGTGAGCTTTGTCGTTACCAGGCGGGAATGGGGAGAAGAGGATTGGGCAGGTGGTCTCGCTAGGCAAGAATAACGTGGTCAACGCAGTTTCATTCAATTCGGCGCCTATTGACTTACAGACTGTACTCCCACTTGCCTTGGCAGAAGTAGAGGTAGATGTCATTGTCGTGGCCGTAGTAGATGCAGAGTTGGTTTTCTCCAGGAATTTCTTGTTGATATTGACAGAACTGAATTTCTTGGGATGCGTTGCGGTAGATGCAAAATGACTCTGGCTCTGAACAAGGTTCGGACGTGCAGGGGTGAGTGCGACCGCAGATGCCAGGGACGACGACGACGAAAAGGACGGGACAGCCAGGGGCTCTGGTCTGTCGAGTTGATCAGAAGCGTTCAGATTTGCAGGGGGCGGTGAAAGTTCTCCTAGTGAACACTTGACTTCTTTTCCTTCTTCACAACCTCCTGGGCTTTGGTTACCCACATCCTCATTGGCTCGGGCGCTGAAGGGATCTTGTGACGGTTGCGACAAGGCATCTGCCTCTCGTCCGGTCAAGTCGAGTTGTGCCGTATTCTGTTGGTCGATTTGTGCCATAGACGCGTCTTGAGACGCTTGGTTGGAGCGGTTGGGGTCAGATAAACTTTTGAGGCCATCATGTCAAATAAATTTAGGGTGAGATAGGCCATGACATACCTGGGGATTCCTACCGCCAGTACTTATGGGAGAGTCGCTCGCTCAACGAACAAGGCAACCTCCTTCCGGTCTCGCCGCCCGCTCTCCGGCCGATTATCACATTAGGCATAAGCCCCTGTATACACTCATACTCTACATTATTCCTGAATCATATCCGCCAAGTCTGCTTCCTTTCCACCCAACCGTTCAACCTCTGTCTCCAACGCAAGGTTGGCCATTTCAATTTGCAGTATGTTTGATATCAGCTCTGTCCACCGCGTCTCCAGCGTCGTCAGCTGTTTTCCCCACCGCTCCTGTGCAACACCTCGTGAGTTTAAAAAAAACATATGGGAAGAGAAAAAAATACCTGAGCATTCTTTCGCTCCCGATTGACTTCCACCGTAAGCTCTCGCATCTCCTCAACAGCCTTTTCTACACTCTTTACCGTCTCTTCGACGCGGTAGTTATGTATCTTCCATGCGTTTACCCCGTATGTCTGCAGTAGAGTGAGATTCGTGAGCCTTACACAGCACACATCAGTAAAGGGAATCAGAAACATGAGACATCATACCGCAGTTTTTGTTGCTCCAACTGGGCTCGTGCGTTGTCCAGTGCTGCTTTCCACTCCTCGTCTGTTCCAGGGGAAGAGGCTGGCCCAGGCAGTTGGTATCGTATCGAGTCAAGAGGCGGCATCTGCTGATGAGTTTCCACTCGCTCAAGTTCAGCTTTCAACAACTGGTTTTTCTAACCCATGCCAGCATGAGTCACACAGTAAAATTGGACTTGGGACTGCGCTTACGAACAGTGAATAGCTCAACCGGTGGCGGGACGCGTGGATGCAGCGTGGATGGAGGCTTTCCCTCTTTTGCAAGTTCACGGTCTACCTTTTCTTTGAGAATGGGGAAATTCTGCAAATCATCGTCGTAGTAAGGCAGAGAGTCGAGTAGCTTTTCAGAGTCCATAACGTTCAGTCCCAAGTTAAGGATCGGTCCGGCAAAGCCCGAAAGAGTTGCTCGCAAACCTCATGTCCATCCGCGCTGGGCTACGCGCTGTCCAAGCCCTCAGATGTGCAGCTTCAAGGCCAATAGTGACCAGAAGATTTATTCAGTCATCTTCAAGCAACAAAGGTACCGAAATTCCGTGCCTTGTCCAACCGCACACTGCTCACTTCCTCCCCGAAGCTTCCGCAAGTCCGTTTCCAGAGCCCACGTCTCCCAACCCGACCGTAACTAAATACGCTCAAACGACGGAGGCCCTCCATACCTATGGCTCTTATTTAATGCAATGTCTGCCAAAGTTCATCCAACAGTTCTCCGTCGTAAAAGACGAGCTCACCCTTTACATCGCCCCTTCCGCCGTCGTTCCCGTCCTTACCTTCCTGCGCGACCATTCCCAATGCCAGTTCAAGTCCTTGATGGACATCAGCGGTGCCGACTATCCCGAACGCGAAAAACGGTTTGAAGTCGTGTACCACTTGCTCAGCTATCAGCATCATGGCCGGATCCGCGTCAAGTCATATGCTGCTGAAGGAGACGCTGTGCCCAGTGCGGTAGAGACTTTCAACGGTGCCAATTGGTGAGTTGGTGTCGAAGCATTTGACTTGTATGAATTTTCATCCACTAGGTACGAGAGAGAAGCTTGGGACCTTTATGGTATCTTCTTCAACAATCACCCTGACCTGTACGTTCCCTATCTCAAGTTTCGACGAATAACTTGTTGAACGATGAATTTATTTATTTTTAGACGCCGCATCTTGACCGACTATGGTACGTGCAGTATCTAACACGAGAGGCCAGCCGTCGTATGAGCTGACCGTATGACAGGTTTTGAGGGCCACCCATTGCGAAAGGATTTCCCTCTCACAGTATGTACTACGACCATGAATACTAACGACATTCTAATAACCTATTACAAGGGGTACACTGAAATTCGTTATGATGAAGAACACAAACGGATTGTATATGAACCCTTGCAACTCACTCAGGCATTCCGGTATGATATAAACTCGTTCTGGAAGCCAGTCTAAGATTACTTTGCAGCAACTTTGAGGCTCTTTCACCTTGGGAACAAAATGGAGAAGGTACAGAACCACGCAAACCAGCAGAGCTTAAACATGTACCACCTCCAAAACCAGAGGAAGTCAAAAAGTAGATGTATCTGTTTTTTTCAATGTTGAGGACACAAAAATATATTTGCCCAAAGCTAATATTACATCAACCTAAGGTATAACAGTATGAGAAACGTCAAGCAGCAGAATATCCGTTGCTAAGATGGAATTTCTTCGTTGCTTTCTTGTTCGTTTTCTTTCTTGTTAAGCCCTGCCCATCCCATCCGAGAGACGAGATATTCCTGTCCAATGACTTCCACACCTATCCGGAGCGACTCCGCTACGATGTCCTCGACCCATTCATATTGATCCCACATATCCAACCATCGCGTTGGTATTGACTGGCTAAGTGTGCTATGGAGTAATTGATGTTCAGGGTCAGCCAAGTAGACAAGGAATTGCAGATCCTGCTTGGCATTCTCGTCCGATGATGAAGCGGGGTATTCAGTGAAGAATGGTTGGACGCGAATGTAGACATCCGAGTAGGTAGTAGGAACAGTAACTGTTGACGACTTGGATTTGGTTTCCTTGGTAGGCTTGATCATTTCCTCTACGTTGGCCTGTGGGTGGTGGGTCAGACCCAGACCCAGATGAGCTATCGAAAATAAAAGCACAGTACCTCTGCGAGTTTCAGGGCAGCATCGTAACTGTCGACAGCATTCAAGTCACGTTCTTGCAAGCTTCCGTCTTTGGGACGTGATTCGTTGCCTCGGTTGACAACAAGGTCACCACCTTCGACTTGTTCCATGATCTATAGTTGTTCTCGTTAACAACTGTACGGCTAGATAATAAACCAAGGCAACCTACCCGAGCAAGGGACTTGTATGTAAGTGACTCAATACCATCGTATCCTTGCATATCATGGCTTAACCATACACGAATGACTTCATGCTCCGAGATAGGCGGTGCAACCACGTTTAATATATCAGTCAGCGTCGAAAGGCCGACGCGTTTGAAGTCTTGACCTGAGATTTATCGATTAGAACTTGCTCGACCAAAGTGAGGGCAGATAAAACGGCGCACCGAGCTTGTCTAGTTGCGCGTTACGAGCATACTCTATAACACCCTCTGACCATTTCCGCGCTTGCTCGTTATGGGGAAGCGCTTTAACCTGTTCATCCACGGCAGACTTGGCTTGCTTGATAGCAGCCGATGCTGTAGACCACACTGAACCCCAACCCCAACTTCCCGCATTTTCGTTCGAGGTCAGTCCGCCAGCTGTCTGGTCTGCTGAACTGGCTTTGCCGTCTGTAGTATTAGAGCTATTATTTGTCTTGTGCAAAGAAGTCGTCGACGAGGACGCAGAACCGCCACCACCAAGCCGCACGCGTTCGGTACGATTCTTGAGTGCAGGAGTCCCAGAACGAGAGTGGGTGACGTTCGCAGGAGTAGCCGATCGCGTGTGGGTGGGTTCGGAACTCTTCTGAGTGATTTCATCGAGGAATGCCAGAACCTCTGCTGCTTCTCCTTCTGGTGCTGCAGTGTCTGGATTGGTGGTCTGTTTGCCTTCTACATTAGTAGGTGGTGTGAATGAATCAAGGGCGTCTAGAAATTGAAGGGCTTCTTGTTGCTTTGACTTGGACTTTGCCGACATTTAATTGGTAACTGAGGAGGCAGCGTGTGACCAAGTCTGATCATGATGTCACGTAGGGCATCTAGCGCCTATGCAGCTGACCTGAGGAATATTACTTGTAACACTTTCCCAAGTGCGCACCTGCCAATTTTGACAGATCAGGTAACAGATCATCAATCCCCTGTACCCCGAACACGGTCTTTTTACAGATGCACCATGCTACAACCTATACACCCCGAGTGCCGTAAATTCCCAGTTTGCAACTCCACGCGTGATAGTAAGAGCAAGTTCACACAACGGGCTCCGACACCGAGCCTGGACTTGATTTTTCGATTATGAACGTACCTACCGAGTTCATGTGATGCTTTTTTTCAAAACATGAATCTCACGTCGCATTAAGAATGTAGCATTCCGTAAATACCTTCGAGACTCGAGAAGAGGCAAGGGACAACCGGCAGGCGGCAGCGACCGCTTGTAAATGGCCCGAACATTGGTACTTACATGTGATTCGTTGACTTGGCCTTGCACTTGCCACTATCCGGACGGGCCACTTCTTATTCGCACTCAAGCACGACCCGTCACCACCTCGTGGAGCATAATCACACAGCAAGGTCTCCAATGTCCACAATCCAACTCGTGAACGATATCATCCGCAACCCTGCTTTTCACGACTACCTCGCCATTCTCAAGGGTGCCAGGAATGGCTTTGTCTATGGCGTCAAAATTCGCTTTCCACATGCACTCGTGATGTCCATCTTGTTTGGACGTGGAGAGTGAGTGTCCGCAGCCCATACTTTAATTTGTCCTTTCCCGTAACAATCAGAAAAGTTGGAAGCAGCGGACGCTCGTTATCTATAGAGCGACGAAACAGCATGCTCTGAACCTAGCTAAATTCGTCGCCCTGTACAAGACTTTTTTGCTCGTCCAAAGAAAAGTCAACGGTGGGAAAGAACGGAAGGCTGACACGTTCTTCGCTGGGCTTCTCGGAGGATATCTCGTGTTCGGAGAACGAAATGCTGTCAACGAGCAGGTAACCTATTCCGGTCTCTTGTCTCGTCAGTCCGCCGTTAACTAATACCTTCCCAAAAAGATCGTGCTCTACGTGGTCTCTCGAGTCATCGCCTCATTTTTGCCCCGAGCCGATTCGCCCTATCGTACGACGCCGCAATCAAGGGCAGCCAGTGCAGCAGTCAAACCTATTCCTCCCGACTCACGTTATTTCACTGTGTTCGCCGCAGTGGCATGGGGCGCTGTCATGTGGCTCTTCCGGCATCGTGGAGAAACAATTCAACCAGGAATGTTCAATTCAATGGTATACCTATATCGAGACTCGGATGTGTGGAAGGACCTTAGGACGCTCTTCTGGCATAATACGTGATGGACTAGCTCGGCATTGGTATTCTGTAGACATCCACCTATTCTCACATCATAGAAGGTTCACCCTCCCCGAACCTCCCGACTACAGCTGATCAGTCCTGCGCGTGGCCTTCCGAGTTTTGTACTGTTAATTTATAAGTATTCCCCGGTTGGGAAACGTTGTTCGAAAATAACTTACAGCGAGCATCTCGACTGCGGCCCTGAAAGCTTTGAAACATTGTTCGCAATCTCGGAAGTCCTGCGAAATCGTGGCCATTTCCGCCGCCACGTCAGTGCCTAAACGTTACATAGTCAACTAACTCCGCAACTCAAGCAGTGTCACGTCTTGACTTGCCAATATTGACCCTGATAGCTAGTGCTTTGCGTTGTGCATCCCATATCGCCGCCTTACTGGCGTTATGTACCGGACATTTCCCATACCCTAACACACGTTCGCTTGAGAGTGAATGGATCGATGACGTGTGTGACACGGACCATGAGGAAACAGGTTCTCAGACAATAAGATGTTTTTGATGCTTGCGAGGCGGAGATCTTGGACTTGGACTAATCGGTGGTATGCTTCCACACTCGGAATGACCTTGATTGCATCGGTCCGATAAGATGCGAGGGGCATCGCGTATTGGCTTGCTTTTCCCGCTATACCAAGCTGGTCATGCAGGGTAGCGAAACTGTAGACCTCTAGAGGGTCAGTCGCTGCGTGTGCCTTGACATGCAGCCAGACGGTATCTATAATGGACGGATCGAGCATGTATTTGTCCACAACGTCAAATACTACTGTCGTCAGTAACGGCAAGGGTACCACTGTTGAGAGGTCGTAGCGCTTCCGAGGCAACTGGGAGCTCGAGAGGTTGACTTCCTCCGAGCCTGGCGCTTCGACCGGTGGTTCCAATGGATCATGCAAGAGGCGTAGCAATACAATGACGAGTTGACTCGGCTCATTTAAGTCCAGAGTTTGAGAGTCAGCGGAGGTATTAGGTCCATCACAGCATATGAACATATCGCCTGAGAAACCATCATTTAGCTCCTGAGACGGATGGCACTATCCGGAGCGAACATACGGAAGACTTGACTATTTTGCAGAGACGAGCGTCTCACGCCAAATGATACATCATCTGGCACTGATCGAATGGTGAAATCAGCGTCCTCGCAATGGAAGGATGTCCAGGACATTTCGGGATGTTATATGATTGAACTTTATCATGGGGGTTTTATGGTCCTGATAACGCGCAGCATGACAACACATCACCCTGTCAGCACTACGTGGACAGCTTTTATAGTTAAATGCGCGAGTGATGGGCGCCAGTATGCTGTTATTGATGGGAAGCGTAGACAATAGCTTCCAATGTGTACATCCTAGAGAGAATATGCGATGAACAAGACAAGTGTTATGAGGACGAAAACGGATGTGAAACCAGAAAACAAACGAAAACGTTGGTGGTATCGACAGAAAATCTCTAATAACCAACAATCCCAAAGAAAGTCCCTACATGATAACACATTTTCCGAGGCCCTTGCCCTTTTCCTTCTTCGGAGGCTTGATCGGCGGAGAGGGGCCTGCTTCGATGCTCTTTGTTTGCCGCAATGCCCGAACGAGATTTGTAAATACACGCTCCACGTTTTGCGACGTCTTGGCAGACGTTTCGAGAAACTCGCAACCAAATTGCCGTGCGAGCGCTGCTCCTTCTTCCTTGCTGACCTCCCGCTCCTGCACCTTATCACACTTGTTTCCAACAAGCATAAAGATTGGATCCCCTCTCTTCACCCTTCGCATAGACTGCCTGAATCCTTCAAGCCGATTGAACGTCGCTCGCGAGGCGATGGAATAGACTAAGATAAAACCTTGTCCCTCGCTAGTGTAATAGTTAATTAAACAACCCTTTATATTGATCCGGATCATGACTACTCACCGAACCCACTGATCACGCAACGTTGCATATTCCTCTAAGCAAACGTTAGAAGTGCATGCGGCTAGAGTCATCGAGAAATTTACCCTGTCCCGCAGTATCAATAACTTCTACAAAGCACATCCTGTTGTCCACAACCAGCTGTTTCCTGTATGCATCTTCTATAGTCGGATCATATGTCTAATAACGTCGTGAACCGGTGTAATAATCGTGTAGGGGATCGGCATACCTCTGAATGCAAAGGAGGAACAGAAAATCGTCAGCGGTACCTTAGAACGTCCTAGAAACGCGACTGACCGACAAAACAGTTAAGTGTGAACTGGGGTACGCCGTCAGATTCCTACCAGAGGTATAGATCTGAAGGGACTTACTTGAACAGCTAGAGCGGTTTTACCAACGCCACCGTCACCAAGGACAGCTACTCTCCAGTTATCCATTCTGATAAGGGATATGATAAGGACCGGGTAAAAAGAGGGCGACGAGCAATAGAGATACCTGAAATGAAAACAAAGAAAAGAAAAGCGAAAGGGATCGAAGGTGGTGGTAGGACAAGTCGTTCGGTTCGTACTTCGTACAAGGGTCGTAACGAGAGCTCTAGAGGCTCTGCAGAAAGTCCGGGGTGAGAGTGCAGGAAAGCAGGGAGGAGGTGAGTCGGGCTATTTCTAGCTACCTTTTCAGTATCAACCGCTCTGTTTTCTTATTTTGTCACTTCGATCTCCGCTTCAACCTCCGGCCATCTCCGGCATTGCGCAATAGCTCTGCAGGGCCACTTCCCATCCTGCAGCTTTCCCAAGCACCCACATCCGGTTTGTTCCCGCCCGGACCTTGGGAATTCTGGACAGAATCTGGATGTCCGGCAATGCAGGACCAGATGGAATCTTTCGCAAGATACTTATCAGAAAACAATTTAAGTTGACACAGACATGTGCAGACTTTTGATTAGATTTGGAGACTTGTCGCTTTCCTCTCTCTCTCACACACTCCCTCTCTATATACATATACATTCAAGCTTCAAGTTCGCCGGTCAAAGCTGTGTGATGCTTGCCGATCACCTACCTATTGAATGGGTTCCGTGAGTGCTCTATTTGGTATAGGCCAACACGTTTCATTGCGTACTTGTAAGGCCATCACCAAGGCTAACCTTGTTGGAAGCTTTCAGTCTGACCGGTACTATCTAACTTCCGACGGCGAATGTATATCTAGGTGACTAGCTCAGGTGTACCCTTCATTCAAACTGGGTTCCTATTGGAAATACATCGATATGGACTCGACGGGAAGATTGATCTGTAACACTCACTAGCCGCCCTGCTCCTCGCTCAGTCGAGTTCATCACACTCACACTCGTCCTGGTTATGCTTGACACTTAACACTAGAGTGGTACTGGAGCGCGAGATCATGTGAAACCCTATCGGTTCCTAGATTTCAGGCACCGGGACCAGACAACGTTTGCGCCTTCTTTTTCTCCCGTACTTATTCTCATGGACATCTCAGTAGACATATAGCTTCTTCCACCGGTAGCAGTACACAAGACATTAGCTTCAAACGTTTTATTGCATGCGTTCTCACCCCCCAAGCAATGGAGCACGCCACCTCCGGTTCTGGGATTTCAAATGTGGGCTGGTCACGACTCATATGCGCTGGAAATTCCAAAAAAAATTGGGCGATCTGGCCGACTCTGCATACCATACAAGGAATCTATTTCTCAAGTGCGACAGGACAGGATCATTTTCCAGTAAAACACCAACTAGCTAACTCCACTGCGCTCCGGCTATTCCAAACTCAGCGGGCCGAGCATCACGGTTAACGAGTGTGGTTTCCAATGATTTCCAGACTTTTCTTTGATGGAAGACAGACATCCGCCGTTGGCTACCGGACATCAGCACATTACTCCTGGAGACATTGCTTGATGCTCTGCGCCAGAGATCTTTACTATTATGGATTGCACCCTATAGGCTATCGCACCCAACACATGGCATTTCAATGTACTTTTGAGCAGTAAGGACTTGACTGCAACCCTGTGTTTCTAATTCTGTCTAATCAGTTTCATTTATTCTACCCAGCCTATCACCCTACACGAGGTTCTAAATCCGCTCTACCGAACACGGGGAATCTACTAACTGCAACAACGTGGAAAAAGGAAAAAGGAAAGATTAGACTGTTCCAAGACCAAGGCGTATGGGATAGCATGTATGTGTACAGAATGATGCATGGCGGAAAATAACGTTAGAACCAAAGGAGTCAAGTGCGTAAAGTCGGAGGGACATAGAGAGATCGTGATATCGTCATCCATGACGCGGACGTGCGTCAGTGCATGAAGCCTGCATGCAATAAACTAACCCTGCCGCCCAAGTTCAGCCTGCGTCAAGTTAAGCAGGAATGTCATCCTCTGGTTCGAGGGGGCCTCGATGAGCTTTACTTGTGGCCGTTTTTGCTCTTGGGACGTGGACGTCCTCGACTTGGGCTGTTGTATGACATGGGAGATAGTCGCGAATGGCCTCAGCGCGCGTGACGTGGGGAAATGCCCTGGGCGACGTTGGCCAACACTCGACGCAGACGCACTGCGAGGATTGTGCGCAGGCGAATCTGAAGCCGCCGCGAGGGGGGATGAAATCGGAGGACGAGACATTTTTACAGTGGCTGAATAATCAATAAGTAACTGTGGCATGAAATACGACAACGGTTGCTAACCCATCATTTTGACAGAGATGAGGGTGGTGTCAAGATATGTGGTGTGGGGAAACACACAATAAGGCGAAACGACCAGTCGTTGAAGCTGGTTGAGGAGTTTGCAAGGAAATGCGGGCTATTTATCTTGCTGTTCCTTTGGGGTTTTTTTAACACCAGCCGAATAGAACGGTTGGGGATGTTCACGCATTAACCATATAAGGCAATTTGCTATAAGCGCGTGGGTCTGGTTGTTATCTACCCTGCTCAACTTGTAATTAGTCAGTGAGACTATACTGAGCGCGTTGTCGCAATGCAACACTGCACCATCTCGTCCATAATGTTACCATTTCAATGTCGGACATTCCAAAAGGTGCTCGGTTTTAAGTCCGTATCAAACAGAAAGTTATACATATCGTAATCTTTGATTGGTTCCCGCATTGATAGGAAATTCGCTTAAGCTGTTGCAATCACTTCCGTCTAGCCCACTTTTGGGCCTAGCATACTGATTGCACAATGCTTAAAGGTGTTTTCCGCTTGAGAACCCTTTTTTCATAAAACCAGTGCAGGCATTGGGACATGGACAGATGGAATGTTGGACACTCAATGAGTCGAAATGATCTTGGCTACAAGCAGTCCAACAATGTGGCAGTGGCACTATGTAATGAGGCTCGTAATTGGCATTTACTTAATTGAGAGTTCCTGATCCTTATCTATTATAGGATACAACAGCAGCGTGTATGTCATTTGGTTGGCAAGACGGGTGGTCTTTTACCTGGGTACTCCAATTCGTATTTATATTATATCACGGTAACAATGAATGCAAAAGAGAACAAGCATCTGTAGGCGTTATGTGGCAATTAATCGAAGACGGGGGGAAACGTGCAAGGGTAATTAAAGATCCTGGAAGAACGTGCCAGTTATACAACGATACCAAAGGCACGCCCAATGCCCTGGTACCGTTGAATGGCGAATAATAAATCCACGAGGATTTTGCCTGTCCTTCCGCCGAGTTGTTCCGTGGATCCCTCCCCCCAAGAAAGTATAAACTACGAATGATAGATTAATGCTGGAGAGTTCGGGTAAGGTTTGTGTTCCAAGACCAATGCGATGGTGCCAGCACGAATGGGGAAGGCACTGTGTAATCGCCGAACCATTCGCGCCAACCGAGTAGCCAAAGCTACTGGACGTCCACGAGCAAGTTGCGCTCCAGGATGAACATGCCTTCTTTGTATTTCTGGGACGGCTCATAGGCTCTGTCCTGGATGTATGACTAGGTTATTATCCAGAAGGGTAGTAAACGAGACGGATGCGCACATATTTCCACCCTAGCGTAGTCCCACATTTGCAGCAGAAGATATCACGGACGGTGTGGTTGCCTGTCGTCATAGGCCGGTCGTTAGGCTCTCCTTCTATCACGTTGACACTGTCGAACTTAAATCAGAAAGCATTGACAACTATGGCTTGCAAAACCTCGTACACGAATTTGAACAGGTACGCCCTGCCATGCTGACCGTTGAACGCCTGGATAGGGGCAGGTTGGAGCACTTGTCCGATCACCAGAAGCCTCGGAACTCACCCGAGAAACCATTGAATGGAGGGCAGCGAGATGCGTTTTGCATTTGGAACACCCATAGATACGTTCTCCAGTGAGGTATCGACGATAACTCATGCCCATTTCGATTGCTTGCGGCCGGGAGATGCTAGGTATTAGGATTTACGAGTGAGAGGTGCAGATAGGATGAAACGAAATCAAGTAACAAAAACGCGGCTAAGAATGCAGTTTCAGGAGTTTATATATTCCACCAGAGGTGTTCGCCGTGTGAAGGTGCAAGAAAGATAACTGCGAGTTGAATCGGAGTCAGAGTGACTGAGCAAACCATTTTTGAAACATTCTCTGGAGGTATGCCTATCTATCACCTGCTACCCCTAATGACATTTCCATGCGTATTCTATGCACACATGTTCAAGCAGATGAGTCTTATCAACTCCCTTGACACCAGCTGGTTGTCCAGATGACAGTAATTATGTCATAATGACCAACAATTGCACCAGGACCAAAAAAGAGACTGCCCTCTGCAAGGCTCGAACTTGCGACCTCAGGATTGCAGGGCAAATTGCCCCTCATACCGCCGTATGAGACCTGCGCTCTAGCCAACTGAGCCAAGAGGGCACAGACATTAGAGGACAGATTCAACATGCAGCCTAAAGCACTGTGACCAGTGACAGGGATGATCGTGTCACAAACGGATTAGAACCTTCAGGCCTCCGCGTCCGGCTCGACTCTCACACAATACTCCCTGCATTGGGTCACTTTCAAGGCCGCCCGTTGTTGGCCATCGCCGTCTTAGTTATCCATGCCAGGTCGCAAGCGTTCAGCACAAGATCCTCTCCTTCCATCACGTTCAGCAAAACAACCACGCACGGCTTCTTTTCGCTTGGACGGGGACCCAGCAAGTCCGTCAGAATATCAAGGGATTTTATCACGTTGGCTTGCTCTAGGCCAAGATTTTTTCAAATTGAGCGTCGAGACTGTCTTCTTCATAATACCCGGTTCGTGTAAATGCCGGTGGGTGTGCATATTGAACTGATTTCTTTTTCTGTATAGTCAGCGCAAAATCTCCCCACCGTTATCCATTATCACCTCCTGCATCACAACCGCGCAATACGCACAATAAAACAATGATACCGCAAAACACCCTGCACCGTACACACCCATCTTCCAGTTCCTCCGGGGAACCGTGGAGCAATGTTAACGATTCCAACCAACGGATTACTGATAACAAGAATGATATGAAATCGTCATACCCGCAAGAACCGGCGGTCGAGACATTCGATGCCACCTCAAAAACAACCGAGGAAAAACATGGCGGACAGCGCACAAGATCTTCATCACAAGAAGAAGTAGACGCAAAATCCAAGAACAATTATACTAGAATGAACCAAGTTTTGGAAGAACTGTCGCTCAAGAGCGGTTCTGAGGTTTCTTCGAGTAGGAAGCGTCTGAAGGAGCGGGAACATATATACGCCAAAGCGGTATGCTCTGGCACATAAAATTCCTTTTATCTCTTGTTCTGATGTTATAACAGCATAAAAAGCATGTGTTGGAAGATAGGAAATTGCTGCGAGAAGAGTTGCAGAAGGAACTCTATAAGACAAAGCGTAAATCAGGTACGCCAGGGTCGAAATTTCAGTCTTGAAGATTCAACTCAATCTTATCAAGGCTTCACTTCTGGCTATGCCGATTTCAAGAGTAAGAATTACTTGATTTTTATCGCGATCGCGTTATCCACAGATTGTAGGTCTTTTGGAGTACCAAGCTTTGCTGCAGAACCTAGGGAAGACTGGCGGACATTTGGGTATGCTTCAAAATATCCGCTAATCTACCGTCTGTTAAAACGACCTACACTTATCACAGCATCACAGTCGTTGGTCGATCTACGAACCAAAGCTTCGGAAGGCTTACGCGTGAGGCGGTACTCTTTTTCCGATGTAAGTCATGTACATTGGACCACTGTTCACCGTTCGTCAATGCGCATTCCAGGAGGATGATACCGCATTCCTTCAAAGGGCTTTGGCGAATGCGAAAGCAACATTAAACACGTAGGATATCTCATAGATTTGCACCTTGTCTTTTTACTGACCAGTTCCCAAGCCCCAAACCACCTGCGCCATTTACTCCTACCCTTGAACAACGCAGACGAGCTAACAGGCTGAGAGACGAGGAACTTGACGCTCGCTTCCGACCTAAACTACCATCCTCGTTGCCACCTGATGATGACCACAAAGTGACCGCGCTCCTTCAGAAGTACGGCCTCATATCTCGAATATCCAAGGAGCAAGTCACAGATCAAGATCTGAACCGCCTGCGACCACGGCAATGGTTGAACGATGAACTCATCAATTTCTATGGTGCTCTCATTCTAGCGCGTTCGGAAGGCTGTAAAGAAAACCCAGGGGATGGAATCGCTAACGGAAGGAGAAAACCTCTGAATGTACATTACTTTAGTACGTTCTTCTGGTCTAAGCTCAGGAAGGAAGGATACGACAAGGGTCGGCTTGCCAAATGGACTAAGAAGGTACCAACACTCCGCGTCCTGTTTTCTTTCATTGACGATCCTGCGATTAGATCGATCTCTTCTCAAAGGACGTAGTCCTCATTCCTGTCAATCACAATAACGCACATTGGACATGTGCGGCGATTAATTTCAGGGGGAAGAGAATAGAATCTTATGACAGCATGGGAATGGCAAAGGATGAAATCTTCAAGGTGAGAAGACAATGGGATTGCCCTTTCTGCTCGGGTTAAAATTTTATTCATTTAAACAGCATCTTCGGGCATATCTTGATGCAGAGCACCGGAATAAAAAGAAAAAACCGTTCAATTTCACAGGCTGGGAGAACCATGCTCCTGAAGTAAGTTTTTACTTCATTCTAGTCACGTTACGGCCCTTGATAGTTTCGTAGTGGACACCTCAGCAAGAAAACGGTTATGATTGTGGGGTGTTCACCTGTCAATTTCTAGAATCCCTTTCAAGAGGAGAGGAGTCGTTCATCTTCACTCAAAAGGATATGCCGTATTTACGACGGCGCATGATCTGGGAAATAGGACATGCAAACTTGCGGGAAGATTGATATATTATTATTCACATTCGACATACCTACCTTATTCCATTTGAGAGGGACATTTTGATCTTTTATATTGCTGTAGATTGGTAATAGTTGTGTTATAACGACATTCGGGAGATAGTAATGCATAATATAAGGTCTGGCGAGATAGTGATGTCTATAGACGGTCCAGTGATACATGCATACTGAGATATGAATAACATATCAAACGAGACATTGCCGGGCATAGTGAAGGAGGAACCGGCAGGCTACCGTCGGAACCACCAAACGACGATAAAAAACCAAAATACAATGGTCAAGAACACGATATACCACAGAAATCGACAGCCATGCCGTTCTGCCATGTTGTTCATCCGCCGGAAAGTGCCTGCGAGAACGCCAGACGTTTCTGAAAAAGCGTCGTTCTATGTATACAAAGGTGTGAAAACTCATCGGATGCAAGCGTATTTTCAGACCTTACCATTTGGCTCAGCTGTTTCGTTGACTCTCGCACTTCGTTTCCTATCCCAATAGTTATCTTGTAACAAAAAGGGGGCGTCCAATAAGCAAAAAAGAACACACTGGAACGCGGGACGGGACTCACGTCTTTCAGCAGTTTCACTTTTGTGCTTAGTCCGTCCAACATCTCGTCATTCTGGCCTTCCAAGTCGTCTGCGTATCTATGCCCAGCTGGCTGTGTATATGGATCATTGAAGGGCGAAGAGCGTCCCGAGGCAGGTGGTGTGACACCCAAGAGTCCTGAACGGTCGCGCAGCGAACCAGGCGCTCGTATTCTATGCATCGTGGCAAGGGGATGAGAAATTCGCTTCAAAGATACAATGACGAACGTCACCTGTTGTGGGACATAATTTGACGACCCTTGGCTAAGAAAGACGCATATGTAATTCCACGTATGACACCAGTAGTAAATAAAGCCTAATTGTGACCCCTGTATAAAATACTAAACAATACATTGACAAGCAGAATAAAAACGAATGGGAAGGCAAGCGGATCAACCGAGCTCGCCGTTCGATGGTGTAAGGATGTACTATATGTAATAGCAGCTATGAGGGGTCGCTGCTACAGGAGACTATGATTAAGTTGTCGTGATAGATAGATGTGTCAAACGTCCATGCGTGCTCAAACCCCAAGTGGTACAAAGTGATGGTCGTCAATGTCATGTCGGTTGAGCTATTTATTCAATGGACATGCGATTGAGATGTGTGCTGGTTGCACGACGACGGCCTTGGTGCTGGGACGTATAGCGTCCATGTTGCTTTCCTTTTTTCCTTTCCACTAACCGTCGAGCTCAGACACAGTATCAACGGCTTTACAAAAACAAAGCTCACATGCTTCTTTGAGCCCTCGCCCAAAATTTCGGTAGAGGATGATGGTGTAAACAAACGTCACTAGTAGGAGTACTATGGCGATGACAGCTAACACCGACATTAGCGATATAACCTGGAAACATTGGGACGGAAGCGTACAAAATATGGTAAGCGACTTCCACACCAGTTTAAATGGAATAACGTTGATTTGCACCAAGACCTTGATAAGCTGTATTGCTTTTTAATGTGGATAGAAGCCAGAACGAAAATAACCTACCTTATAAACGAAATAGACCAGTGCCCCAACACACCCAGACATGAAAGTTATCATCATCATCTTGCTTTCATGGCGAGCAGCAAGGTGTCCTTCCACGAGCAACACGAGAGATAGAGGTAGCGCGGCAATGGTGACATAGTATTCCCAGTCCGCACTTGACAAGACAAGCACAATGAATTGCACCGAAAATCCAGCCCAAAAGAAGACGTCGAACTTGATGAGGCACTCGTAAACTTGGTAATTTGCGTACATCCTCTTGCGCTGCCTATCGGCCCCCAAGAATTTGTAAACTTTCCAACCAAACTCGGTGTAGATCTTCCAGCCGAGAGCAATGTATGCTACTTCGGCAACGGCGATGACAATGGGGATGATGGTTGTGAGTACACTGATTGGCACTCTACCAGCATCTGTGGTCCCAATAGTTTGTAGTGCACTGCTCACTTCGCTTATCTGTATAATCGCGTAAACAAGAAACAAGGCATTAAAGACGCTACGGAAGATCAGATACTTTGAGTTGGTGAGGTAGGCAGACTTACGTAAGGAGAATGAATTGCAGCGTATTCCGAGCATAGACGGCGTCCATCGCCATGACAAGTTGAAATACGCTATTCAGAGGTTACGACAACAACGAAGAGAAAAGAAGATGGTAACATACTGTGCTAGAGCAAAGATGCTGAGGTACACTGACATGGTTCGTCCTTCGTTCGAGCCCTGCTGGCTATGTAAAGACTCGTTTTCCTTGATTCGTAGCAATAGTTCTCCCTCGATAGCTAGATTTATGGCCGTCTCTATCAGGACAGTGACCACGTAAAGGCGACATGCTACTGATTCCGGCAGGAGCTGTCAAACAGTTAGTTGCCTCTATTGACTGCGTAGTAGAAACAGCGGCACCTTTCGCCAAAAGCTGATAGAGTCGGTTTCCTTCCCTATAGGTTGAGGAGGGTATATTCCGCGCGACGTATCTATGGTGGATAGATCCTCGGATTGCTTTCGAGAAAACTGCGATTTCGGCGAGAACGGTATTGAAGGACCATGGTGGCCGTTCATGGTATTGACGTTATACGTCTGATGGTGGGAGTTGGGTGTGAAGGGAGTGGCGTTTTCATCTAATAAGTCATCGTACGAGGCTTTGAATTCTTCTGGTCGGTGATGACCGGGAGCAAAAGAGTTGTGGTATAAATTAGCGGACATTTTCGCTCACTGTCTGGAGCTCTCGAATTGCAAGAACGATTGTTTGAAAAGAATGTCGGCAAAGCAAATACGAATAAGTAAAATGAAGGACGAGGTGGTGGTGGCGTATCTAGTAGCAACTTGGATGTTTGCTGTCGCTTGTGCTACTACAACATGTAACATAACTACTACCAATTGCCACCTCAAAGCAACCGCAGCTTGCGTGTAATCTTATTCACTAGTTTGGCAGATCCTGCGAACCCCATCTTCATCTGCGTGTTGGGTATCTCAAACGACACTCTCACCTGCAATCCCAAGCACAGTTCGGGATCCTGCCGCAATTTGTGTCCTACCACTTGAGCCTCGTCAATTTCTGGCATAGAACAGAGATCCATCACTCACGCATCTTGTATCGAGCGGGCACACAAATCAAGACCTTGTGCTTGTGCTTGCAGCTTCAATAATTCATCTTCACTTGAACAACGGAGTGCCACTTTTGTCTGACCAGAACGTTCCCACTGACGAAGGATCTGAACTCTAGTAAGCTTCCGGGGATTTCAACAATGCCATTCACACCTACCACGGGGTTTGTGTTAAGAAGAACTTTATAGCAGGCAAGAGTTGCGTGCCTGTTGAAACTTAATTGTAAAATATCTTTTGTAGACGGTCACTGACGAGCATCTAGCATGTGTAACAGCGACCATGGTAACGTCAGTAATGGTTTTTTGCCAACATGCAGTAAATTGCTCACTGCGCAGCAATCTTGCCAGTACTCATTCCTAGGTCCGACCGCACGACAAGTACCTAGAGGTAAATAACGTTAGCCAAGGCAAATTCAACCCTAAAGGAGTCTTTGCATTTCCCATTTTACACTCTTCGTCGTCAGCCACACGTGCATCGCCTCCAAAGCTTTGGGTTTGGCTGCTGTCCAGAGTCAAGGAGAGTTTCGGCCGTACCGTTCTACCAGCCCAATAACCTACAGACACGGATGTGACAACCAAAGCAAGATATGCATAGACTGCAACACGCGAGGATTAATTGAAATCGCTGAAAGCATGGGATAAACACTGCTTACCATCTGCATGTTCCATTCTGTGCGCCCGGTTGAATGAATGCGCATCAATTTATTGAATTACCGGGAACGGGAAGGGTCACAATGGCCGATCGGATCACTCATTCATGCGTCACTATCGCTTTGGACCTTATCTAACGGCGAACTTACGGTGCGCATACTTTATCGACGCGTCGCGACGTTGATTTCATTTATCATTAAAGCGAGCAGTGACTTCCCAGTGAATCTATCACGAACGCGCTGTTCGTGGTCCTCAACTGTTGTGGTTAGCCAATATCCGCGGTCTGGCAATCGGACAGAACATTGCATACATCTGAATCGCGATGTTCTCAGGTTAGACGCGTCGTGCTTCTCGCTCTGCAACGACGATCTCATAAACTTCTGAGCCCTGACAAGGCTCGAAAAATTTGCTTCCGTAGCCGCACCAATCCGACGCGTTTTACGTCGTCGGGCTCCAACGTGCTACCAAACTCACAGGCTAAAAATTTCATCGTATCTGGTATCGGCCAATCGAAGAATTGTTGATATGAACCCTTTTTGTCTCTTTCAACGGGTCGAATGTTCTAAGCAGCAACGTTCGCAAGTCAGCTCCACGATGCCCAGCTAGATAACGGCTTCTCGGGACATCGTACCGTTGCCATCTTCATGGTTAAAACCTGCGTCCTCTCTGGTTCTGCGGCAGCCAGCTTTTCATTTCTCAAATGTCTACGATCGTCCGACCAGCCGTCGTAAACGATTCTTGCCTCAGAGGCAGACGGCGCAGCACCATACATCTCATTAATTCTGTACCTAAAATCTTCGCATCGGTATCCCCGACTCCTGACGACAACACGTCCGAAAAACTGTTGGCGGTGGATGAACCAGCAGTCAAATCTTCTGCAATCGATATTGCCCCGACTCTCACTTCATTGACTCTTCCTTTTCCCTCAAATGCACATCTCCCAGATTTTGCTACAAGATTCACTGTTCCCCGACATTCTGACACCTCCTTGTCCCCGGTGGATATCTCTAGCCCCTTAGTTTCGCCTGTGACATCGCCAACGACGTCTCCTCCTATCAGTCGGAAAGCTTCCCTCGCCGAATTACTCCCCGAAAAAAATGTACATGTGCATGAAAAATCACCAAAACAAGAGCGCCTGAAGTGGCGTCTGGCAGCAGGCTTCTTTGCTTTTTTCTTGTCTGGATGGGGTGACGGAGGTACGATGTTTATGTGCTTCTAAATGACTAGTAACTAACAAGCTATCCCTCAGTAACCGCCACAGTTATACCATGTTAGTACTCCTTTTGTTGCTTGTATCTTTTGCTTCATCTTGCTTGCAGATCTCATGACCGATTTTCATCTGAGCCCAATGACCTTATCGCTCCTTTATCTTGGTACTACTATTGGGTGCGTTTACCGAAAATTAATTATACCGGGGTTTAAAATAATAACCATTTCTACCTTTCAGATTTGCACTCTCTACGTTCACTGTCGAGCGATTTTTAAATTTTCTTGGACAATTTAACTACACAAAGTCCCAGTCACCATGGCTGTTGCCCGCCTCACCGCGATTGTCAGCGCTGATAGGCGAAAAAGTTTCCCCCGACGACATTGGGCATTCCGTTTCGCAAGCGAGACTTTTGGCACTTGTATTAGGTGGTATTTTGAATGCGTCTTTTTTTGCGCTAATGGCGTCCCACACTGGATTTGCGGCAATGTTTGTCGCATACGCTATCGCGGCTGTCGCCAGATCTCTCTGGACCAGTACGTGTTTTCAAACTGTTTTCTCTTGACATGACGATTGATGGCTGGCCTTTGTAGCCCCTTTGTAAGTGTAGCAAATTGAGTACAGTGGTTCATACATAACAGCTTCGCTGTGATTAGGAATGCATACTTTGCGCAAGGTCCGAAACATGCCATGGGAATCTCGTATGGTCTTTGGAGTAAGTCGCACGTCGTAAATATTTTGTAGTCTATTGCTCAATGCCTGGTTGCAGGTTTAGGGAGCGTTGCTGCGCCCTTTGTCGCCCAAAGCCTCCTTTCCCATGGCACTCCATGGCCCCATTTCTATTCTGGCTCTATGGTTATTTGCGCGCTAAACCTGACGTTCCTTTGTTTGACGTTCCGACCAACCGCGAACGAGCTAGCAGAGGAGCGACGCGCAGCCGCCCAAGCGAAAGGCAAATCTTCTACTGAGGATTTCCTAGCTGCGGCTTTCCAAAGTGCAGAGGATCCCTCCGCAATCGCAATTACTACTGAGTGTCGGCCGGAGCAGAGTATGTACCTGCGTCTGCAAGAAAGCTCCTTTCTGACCACGAGTGTCAAGCCCTACGCCTTGCACTCTCAATACCACGTCATTGGACTTTGATATTTACAGCCATGATGTATACAGGCAGGTTTGTAGTGCTCTTTTGAACGAGATCCTCCAAAGAGCTGACATTGAAATTTAGCGAAACGTGCACTATAGCATTCGTGCGGTCTTCTAATATCAGCGTTGCTATCCGGCTAATGACGACTGTTAGATGGTCACTTTCCTTTTGGAGGCTCGGGTGAGTATTGGTCACCGCGAAATTTAGCAGGTTCTGATCCCTTTTAGCATGCAAATAATTCGGCCGGGTACGTCACCTCAGGATTCTGGGGCGGGATCACCATAGGAAGACTACTATGGGGATATGTTTCGTCACGGTGAGTCGGCTATCTTGTTCTCGATCCCGCAACCTCATAGAAGCCAACGCTCAGAGTTTCCTACCGAGTGCGAAAATACATTGTTCAAGTGAACCTGTAAGTGGCCATTCTGCAAGTAAAATTTCTGCAAGCTGATTGTTAGCAAAGCGGTCTGTGTTTCTGTGGCCCTTCGTCTTGACGCAATTCTCAAAAATTTTAACGCAGTCATTGCCTTGGCTATGCACTTGTTGATCTGGCTCACCTCCGATGTGTTTGGCGATTCGTTTTCCGCCAGTCTGATTGGCTTGTTTTACGGGCCAGTATTCCCTGCTATGCTCAGCATGGCGACAGATATACTGCCCGATGAAGTCCACCTGATAAGCATGGCATTAGTGTAAGATACTCTGGTACTAGCATCATGTTATTTCTGACCCTTGTTAAATAGGACTACATCGGCAACCGTTGGTGGCGGTGTGTATATCCCATTTTGCAACCGGACTTGACTACATGATGCGTGTTGCAGCCTTGTTTCCATTTATTCTGGGAACAATCATGAAAATCAAAGGAGCAAATGCCTTGAGTTACATGAACATACCTTTGGCTATAACTCTGGCCATGCTGTGGGCACTCCTCCCATCTCAAGTTCCTCGTAACCGTTTCTCGGTTAACAACTGATCACGATCATTACCATACCACCAGTCGCTCGTTAGAATACTGTTAAAATTCCCTTCCTCTTGCTGTACCACTTTCTTTTGTTAGTCAATACCCTTCTTGTTGCTGTATCATTTTCCATCCACATAGAACGCGCATAGACTCTAGATAGACACGATCATTTTTGTCGCTCTTTTCAACTTTTTTTTGTTCCGGGTCAAACCAAAATGTGTTATACCTGATGTCTAGGATAGATCAATTACTTGAAAGCAATACTCAACGCCCAATATTACAGTACAGAGATGGATAAAAGCAGGAGAAACAACGAGCAATACGATGACATGAATACAGGGGGGAATCAACCGGTGTCAGCCACTATCAGTATCCGTCGATGAACCAGTTTCATCACCGCCATCAACTGTTTAAAAGGCATCAGACTGCTGAGTATATATGGACACACCCTGCGTCACTTACCCATGGAATAGTCCGCAACGTGTATTGGTAGAGGGGTGGGTCGCTTAGGAGGTCCGATCCCAGGTGCTCTGCCTCGGATGCTCTTTCCATTCCCAACAGCCGTCGCAACGATATTGGGGCTCCGGGAGAACGAGGAGGATGCCGGGGTAGTCGCCGTTACACCGTCAGGCGATGAGGAACGCGATGAACCTGGAGTAGCGGATCGTTGATCAAGTAAGGATGATTCGCGTAGTTTTGAGGGAATTTTAGACTGGGATTTCGTAGAAGGGGAATATCGACCCTAATAACCAATGAGTTACATTTCAAAACAAATCCAAGGATTTTTGTTAATTACGGCGGGTGGTGGGACCGAAACATCTGCATCGGCCAAGACACGAGATACAGGGGAACCTGAACCAGGTGGTCTGCCTTTCTTCAGCCTTTTGTTTGGAGAGACTTGTGGGGAGCCCGGCTGCGGAGAAATCAAGTCAACCAAGGTGTGCATAGAGTTGACAACAATACGTCATACCCGTTTCCGTTTCAAATTGAATTCCGCTTCATCTATCATGAATCAAAATAAACCCAAGTCAAAACTGAAGTAAGTGTTACCAGTCTTTTTAGTCTTCGCTTTTCCCTTTCCCTTCACAGACGGCTTGTCGTCCGACAGCGTACCTGCCTCAGAAGCAGGCGAGTCAGAGCGCAGTGTCTCCGAATTTTGCCTACATCATCCTGTTAGAACGTGATTTGCATTTACCAAGGGTGATCTGCTCACTTCTTGACCCCCGCGTTCGCACGCACAGCGCCACGACGCGAGGTCGCAAGACCCATACACGCGCTCAAATGGGGAGCGTACCGACTTGGTGCAATCTGCAACAAGAAGTCACACACGCGGAGAAAACGCGGCGGTATAGATGCTCTCTACCGCCGCTTATTTGAGACTCACCTGTCGGTTGCAATTCACACATTCCAGATGAGTCGTTCCATCTGCCTTGACTCCATTGGCACTGCCCGTCGGAGGTGTTTCCGTCTCTGGCTCAGGTCTGGGAGCTTCAGACGATGGAGTTTCAGCCCTAGATGGCGCGATAACCGTGGATGATGGCCCAGGTGAATGGACTGATCAAACGGACACCACCGCAGGTAAGGTTTGCGTCACGAGTTGCCACATCAGAGTTTAGAAGTATCCGCAGAGAACCGTACCACATACCGGCTTGGCACCTGGGTTGGATAGGGACATTCCAATACAAGTAGACGCGCCATGGGTGTAAATTAGCATTCCCGAATGGAGAAGCACCATATTGAATGAGATAACTTTACCGTGTGTGACATACATTGCACACCGCCCGACTTCGGGATATCTCCTGGAATGACTGTAACGCAGCATCCATGGCAAGGTCGTCAACCATTGCTCTGAAAAAACGAGCAGTCTGTATACCGCATAACGGAGAATTAGTCAACATCGTTTCCGGCGCTTCGGGACGTGACGACACTGTTCCCTTGAGCTATTTCACTTACCAGGGCAGAAATGGCCTCCTCCCGCTCAGACTTGGGCATGTCTGGCGGCCAGTGAAGACACAAGGAACGATAAAATATCCCCCGTCCGTCTTCGCAATCGCTGGCTATACCGCCCTCGAAATCAGCCGCGACTTAAGCAATGTTTCACGTGACAATATAGACCACTACGGCACGTGGTAATTACTAAATTCGGATACAGTAGTCATTCCGCTCATAACATTAACTAAAATTCGTCAAACATGATGTATGATTCCTATAAAGCCTAGCAATAACCGGTGGGATATAAGAGTAGAGCAAGAAAGCGAGAAGGAAACAAAGCGAGTGACTTTGTGTGAACGCGAATAGTCTAAAAAATTAGCAAGCGGGGACAGTCTGAAATTTGTCTAATATTTTGAAGACGTCAAACGCGAAATAGTGAAAACGCCGACAATGACAGCGGCCAAAACACCAATACTGGCGGGCAACAGCATGTCCTTGGGAATTCCAAACACTTCTTCGGTTTCCCGACGCTGTGGTGCTTGAACTGGCAGGGGTGGCGGCGTATGAACGATCTCCGGAATTGTCGGGGGCGCAGGCTTCTCAACTTCTTTAACTTCTTGCGGTGGGCTGGGAGTCTCTGCTGATTTTTTCTCAGTGTCTGCTTCTGCCCAATCTTTTCCTCCTTGCACATACAACACGACACGATCCGTCCCGGCCGTGCGAGCGATCCCAACTGCATCCGTCACATCATTGTCGGAGGTGATAATGACGGTATCACCGTCCGCATCAGTATAGGACAAATTGAAGTCATTGGGATCAGGGCGAATAGCGTCGGCATCTGGTGGTTTGAACTCGGTGAAGAAAGGATCGGTCGCAAGCTTTCCAGCAATGATTTCTCGAAGGTGTTCGACATCATCGTGACGAGACTGGAACCGATGAGTGCGACCACTTGGAGTCCGGAATTTGAACACATAAGTTCCATCGTCTACGGGAACAGCTACGACACCACCGGGTACAGAAATGCCCTTCTGTCGCGCGTAGCTTTCAAGAACTGAGCCATTGTCCTCGTCCACCACCGAGGCAGAGTCATTAGGATGAACCTCGGAATGAGGGGATTGAAGGTGCGACATATCAGCAATGGATGGGAGCGACCGAAGATCTGGATGGTGAGAACCCGACAACACGGACTCTGCGTCTTCATGACCAATAGAATCGAAGAAACGACCCCACATGGGCCCGCCTTCGTTTTCTGACGCGAGGGCATCACCGGACATGGCATTCATCTGTGGTGGCATGATGCAGATGAAAGTTTAGGGTAACAGAATGCTTACCTGCTCAAGCGTGGCATAAGTCAGCTTGAGGACATCCACAATGGCTACCAAGTGGTCATCGGGCTCTAAAACCGGTAGATTGAGGTAATGACCGTCTTTCACGATTTTTAGTAGGCGCTTTAATTGTAAACCAGGTAAACTCACCGTGCATTTTTTTCAATGCGTCGTGGACACTCATTGTAGGTGGAGCTGTATCCGGATGAGGTGTCATAACACGAACGACGCTGCACCGTCCAGCATCCAAACCCGCAGCAATGACGCGAAGAACAACATCTTTGCTCGTGAAAATTCCAACGATTTTAGGGTGAGATGACGGAGCGGCAGCACTGGGCGGTTCCATGACACAGACAGCCGTTGTCCTTCGTTCCTTCATCAGTTTAGCAACTTCCCGAACAGTGGTTTTCGGCCCAACCGTGGCAGGTTGGGTGCGCGAATCCATGACGGTCGTCAAGTCCGGCAGAGCTGTCTTCTCGCGCAACTTCTCGGCCCAAGCGAGCATAGCAGCTGCCTGCGGGTTTGTGCCCACAGCACCGAGTTCTGACTGGACACCAGCCATGGCGTTGAACAACTGTTCCGAGGCAGCAGAGCTTCTCTCCACTTTTGCGAGTGCCTCATGAAACACCTTTGTGATGTCGAGGAGACCGACAACGTTTCCTTCTTCGTTACAGACGGGCTAAATATAACGTTAAAAATCACGCTCTGTAGAATAACTCCGAATACTTACGAGATGCCTAAAGTGCTTTGAAACCATTAGCTGCAGCGCCTCGGTAGCACTGGTACTATCGCGCGTGACCATAGGATTTCTGGTCATGATCTGATGCACCTGGGTGGTGTGAGGATCAAGACCCTCGGCTGTAACCTGTTAAAATCCAGTTAAACGCGTACAATACAATCAGCCAGTCCAACCCATACCCTATAAGCCAAATCTTTGGCGGTAAAAATACCGCTCAGTCCTTCTTCATCGTCAACGACAAGGACACAGTCTGTTCTCTTTGCAGCGCATAGCTGACTAGCCTCAGCTACGGTAATATTCTCCGGCACTGTCAACGCAGGCGAAGGCTTCAAAGCTGCAACCGTGCCCTTTACAGCGGCAGGCTTTCCGCCGCGTTTTGACGGGCGTTGAAGATGCGTCGAAGATATCGTCCGTTTTCGAGCCAATTCAGACTCTATCTTTTTCCGGATTGCCTAAATCGCGCAACATTGAGGAATTTGAGGGGAAAAGAAGACATTTTGAACAAGTGGAGCTACCTCGTCTTTTTTGGACTGTTTTCTCCTGGTGTCGACGGAAGAACTGGTATGATGACCGGACAGAGTTGACATTGCAGCTGAATCGGGGCGACTGTAATGAGAACGAGAGGGTAAAGGAGACTGGGCGCGTTCGTCTTCCGGAGAAGGGCGAGAGTTTGGGGAGAGGACAGGTATGCGGGACATTGCAAACGTCGGAACAAATTTAGTTATAACCACTTTAGGTAAAGTCTCGTTGTATAATACCAGAACACAAATTCTACACAGATTCGAGAGCATGCATTACTGTCCTATCTGCGCCCCGCTGCCGGTCCTTCCTGGTTTGCTACCAGAATGGTACCACCCCATTTAGAGACAAGCCTCTTTCCTCCATCCCACACTTTCAAAAGAACCGGGGGAGTGCCTGGCTTGCCAAGGTACACCTCAATGTGATAGGTTGTGTTTGCGACTGCCTCCCGAGTGAACGCCGAGTTGTAGTAGCGTTGACGTAAGAAGTGCGCATATATGATAGGCGCCATGAATGAATTTTGGAGGAAGAGAAGGCCTAGAACGACGCGCAAAAGGATGAGCAATTCGACATACGCGGCAATCCGCATTGCTCCATCATAGTTATCTGAATTGCACGAGTTAATATTTGACATTCCAAAGTATTTCGCAACTGACCTTTTACCCATGATTGCAGCTTCTTAGCAACTGGATGAGGCTGAGGAGCACCGCTACCGTTGACGGGGGGCCCAGATGGCAATATTTGGGGTAACAAAGTTGTACGAGTGAAGGTCAACCAATGGAACAGTGAAAAAATGGCATAGGGAAGCAAGGCAACTGCAGTGTGCAGCATTAACCACAGCCCATTTTCGTAGGTAATGATCACGCACGAGTCACAGGTTTCGAGGACCACCAGAAGAAAGCCATAACAAAGTATTGCACATTCTAGCCAGTAACACGTCAGCAATGACTCGACGTTGCCAAAGATATATTGACGAACCTCTTCAAGCAAGGCACGTTTTAACCACGCTACGCTCACTTGAAAGGGCTATTTCCGTGGTTTTAGTCTGGCATTATTCACAGATGAACGTAACACGGACCTTCAATGACTTGCTGATGAAGTGATCAAAGAAAATCAGCGCGAGAGTTCCACTGTAAAACGCGATACGCACTAGCATACGATAGCATAGCTGATCAGAGCTCCCAGCAAACTTGCTGTGAAATTATGCCACCATGAGATAAATGATGTTTGCGGTGTATAAAAACACCGTACCTTTGTACCAAGTGTCCGAAGCCGACCTGAAGGTAAATGCAGCCAGGAAATACCGGAACGCAGATGCTAATAAGAGCAGATGGCCACCTGCCCAGAAATAGTGCTGTAAAATCGCAACACGTTGTCACTCTTCACAGTGGAAATTTGAACGCTAAATGAAACGCGTACTTGGGTTGTTGCCATTGACGATCACCAAAAAAAGGAAAGCGGGCGCCTTCAGGGAATATATGCAAGTTCGAAGTGAACAAGAATTTTCTAGAGAAACCTTGCTGGTGGGATTGTTAGACCGACAGAAGAGTTGAGAATCTGCCGACTTCAACGTGTCTAACGTCACGCTCACGTGTATTATCTCACGATTTCTGTTACTTTACAATTATTTAATACAAGTGTTCCCCCAGGAAGCCATTGGAGATGGATGGTTTGGGCCGTGGACTGCAATCCTCACAACCCTCTTCCCCTCGGCCCAACGCTACATTGTCACTCCGCACCGTCACCCTCTTGATCCTGACAGTCATCTCATCGTTGAGGTCGTGAAGATGACTACAGCTCCAATCACATTACGCTCTGTCCTTATCATTGCAATCGGAAATGCCGAGCATTTGGAGCCTGGAATCCCAGTTCCTGAATGCGAGCTCAATCGACAAATAGACACTTGCATTCGCCGGCACCCCGCGTTCAAAGGTCTACTGGATTGAATCCATTGGACCACATTGGAGGTATGGTGAGAAGGAGGACAACAGACAAGATGTGCACCCACTCATTGCGTGGCATGACACCAAGCCTCTTTTGACGACTTCCAAACTCTAACGGGTCTTGTCGCTGCTCTTTAGCAAGTTGTTTACAACCTACGGTTGATTCAACGCTCGCCCATGCTATGCCATGGTACAGGAGATTTATGAGGGAATTATATGAGAATTTGTTGTTGCACGAAAATGAGGCAAATCAATAACATTGTTGTTTTACAGTTCAGAACACCCTGTATAAGTTATCTAGTTTGCTCCACGAAAATGCATCACCAAATCGTCCGGCCCCTGCTCGCACACAGCAAGTGGCTGCCAAGGTCGGCCCAGACCATCTCAGATGGAAAAAAAAACTTGAGGGGAAAGAAGGAAATGAAGAGTGCGACATGGTGCGTGACGCTTGACGCGTTGACGGCATAACAATAGATTGCAAGACTTACAACCAGGTAGATATATCCCACGCCATACGTATATCCTACGTCGAAGAACGAGTTGGAGATGATTAGTGGAAAGAGAATGGTTGGCTTGCCGTTGAATGAACTCATGATGCCGCATTCTCCAGAGTGGGAAAGAGCCAAAAGCCATGGATCAGGGTACACATCTGAGACAGGAAAAGATGTATAATGGACGGTTGGAGCTGGTGATGTGCACGTCGACTTTAGAATAATACGTATAGACTACTGGCCTGAAGATGGGCCCTCCTCGTCTGTGAATCCATGCCCTCTATCTTGCACACCTGGATGGTTAACCCTGCGCAACCCACCCCGGGCCGCGTGTCCAAAGCGGAAGATTCCAGGCAGTGGTATAAATGGGGGCGTCTCGTACGGCTGTCGCACAGTAGGCTGCGTGCGTGCTTGTATCGAAGGTATCACCTCTTCATCCGACTCTCGTTCATCAGGCTTCATTGACCGTTAGTCGGAGCATGGAGTACGAGAACTGTTAACACTAACCTCTAGGTCAATGACTAAAGCCCCTGTGTGCCATCCACACGCGGCAACAGCGAGGCAAAACCTATCTTTAGGTTTCTTCCTCCCATGGTCAAACCTCACTTCTGTCGGAACATCGACAGCACGATCATCCCAGTGAGAAGCACGTGTAAAGAGGGCTTTCCCGTCTCCTAGCCCTAGCGCTCCCCTCGAGAATTGACCCCATGTATACAACTTGCCATCAGCTGTCAGGGCGGCGCTATGGTAATCTCCAAGAACGACGGAAATGACGTTTTTGTTTTGAAGAGTCGGAACAATGGTTGGCTCTGATTCCTCAGTTGTATTGGTATCTCCCATCAGCACGATGGAGTGTGAGCCGATTGAATACGCAACGAAGTTCAAGTAATTGGCGGAGACCTGACAAATCGCTACGGAGTTGCATCAAGGAAACTCTACGAGTACTCACATGGGTGATGCGCAACAATTCCGGTGCCTTGAAGCTAGCTTTGGGGTCAGAAAAAATAGAATGCTCGCGGAGTGCGATTGCCTCGCTAAACTTGGGTAACTAGGCGCTGTGAAAAATCTGTATACTTCCCAAGGTTTGATATCGACCTACATATGTCCACCTTCCGTCCTCGACTGTCTCTTCGTTATCTAGTCCTCGGAACTTGAGAACATGACCCTTGTTTGTCAATCCGATAATGTGACAATCAAATCCTGCTATCTTGACAAGCTTGGTTTCCTTTTCTGCCACATCATCAGGTAGACCTTCGAGATCCGGAAGAGGAGGCAGAGGAGGCAAGCGTTGCGGCATCAGATCCAGGTCCCAGGGTACACAAGGTATGATGCCATCTCGTTCGCGGACGGAAGAATTCCTGCTCTTGTCCATGACCTCATTCTGCCTTTGTCTTCTATCTTCCATAGTTCCGGAGAAAGGAAACCAGGCGAAGACGTGCCCAGATTTTACAAGCGCGCAAGAAAACATCCAGCCACATTCGATTTGAACAGGGGTAAATTCTGGGTCATCGAAGACGGGGCTTGTCAGTCTGAAAGGACGCCCCCAGCTGACGAAGGTCCAGATCTTGTTATTGACATCTAACGCCGAACAATGCATGCGACCACAACTGATGTAGCAAAGATAAGAAGGAGAAGAGTCGTAAAAAGGTGTGACATGCCTGATGCTGCGGAACGGGACAGGCAACTTTAACTTCTTGGGGGTGTCGGCTCGTTTCCCTGGCTCCGAAAAGCCTTCGTAGAAGAGGGTAGGGCTCTCACTGTTTAGGGTACCTGCTCCTCAATCAGAATCACATACGTATCATCCTGTATCCATAACTTACCCCATGCATAGATGTTCCCATCAGAATCTAGAGCATGGAAGGACCTTTTTCATACATGAGCCAGCACGAAAGGGCAAGATGCTGGTAGAACATACCATCCACCTGCAACTAAGCTTACAATTCGAACGCCTGGAATTCTCAATCGCGTAGGAACGACTACGCCTGATGCAACGGAACCAGTGTCCTCGAGCCCGAGCCTTCCATTTCCCTTATCCCTGGACAGGAATCAGGAGAACTGCACTTGTCGGGAGTATTCAGACACTCACCCCCATACATACGCTATTAGTAGGAAAGACAAGTCAGCAATTGCAAACAGATTTATCTAGCAGCATCATGACCTTTAGGTTTGTCGAGATTCTTGTAGATGAACTTCCAGCCGCTAGATCGGGCAGTCCCTTCGCCTGTAAAGTTGAAATCGCCAAGCAACTTGTAGTGCCATACTGTCTCGTCGTTGCATAGCCGCGCAAAGAACTAACGATCAAGGATGAAGTGAGAACTGTGATGGTTGAGAGAAAGTAATCTTGCCTTGTTCGTACACCCGAGCCTCAGCAAGTCAGGGGCAGGGAGTATGGGTAGAATGCTATCCAAGATAATTTCCACTGGTAAAATAGACAAGAGGGATTCAGCCATGAGTTGGGAGATTGAGTATGGCTCTGGCGATCAGGCTAGATATACTAGGCCGCAGTACTTGAGACAACACCTCCATTGGTAGATGACGCAATAACTTGAACGTAATCAGCTATCGACTCCACTGTGCACCAGTCGACGACCTCTCCTTCGATTTCTTAAACTTCTCCTTTTCTACCCGCTTCGAACCCAGTCTCTCTATTCGCCGCTGCTTGTTCTGCCGGCTCCGTCTCACCGACTCTTCATCCACCTCCGCATCGCTGCCTTCTGCGCCGCCGCCGATCTCCATCTCTTCAACCTTGGTATCATCACCGTCGTTATCATCGCCCTCGTCTCTCTGTCGCTTCCTTCCCTTCTTTCCTGTCGATGTCGATGTACCCTTCCCCGGTCCAACAGTCAGATTTATTCTTGGCGGAACTGAAAAACCAAAAGCTTTTCCAACTTTGGCAAGGTCAAGCTTGTTGATGTCGAAGATCTTTTTTAGGGAATAGGAGGCGTATGATTGTAGATATGATCTGTAACCATCTCTTGCCGATTGGTGCAGAAAGTAGTTTTTCTGTAATAGTTTCTCCAACTGACAGGGTTACTTAATATCATTGCGAAAACGGTAGAGCATAATCGACGTACCTGGCTTTGAACATTTGATATCCGATCGGCAGGAAAACTGAATTCATTCAACGGTACTTTGGCTTGCTTCAGGTACCGTAGGAAGCCCAGTTCGCTCTCGAGCAGAAAGAGTAGACTTTTACCAACTTTCCCCGCACGAGCCGTACGGCCTACGCGGTGGATATAATCTCGCGGGTCGTCTGGCGGGTCGTACTGTATAATCCAGTCGACACGAGGTATGTCAAGTCCTCTCGCAGCGACATCAGTACACAGAAGAATCCCAGACTCCGCGTTGATAAACTCGAAGAACGTGTTCGTTCGCTTTTGTTGTTTTTGCTTGCCCTGCGAGTGACATGTTAGCCTTGAAAAAAAAAGACTCGCGCAGCACTGGACTCACATGTAAATCCAATACAGGGATATCAATATAATTTAACAGCTCGCCGTGATACTTTACACTATTACAACTTGAGAAGAATACAATAATTTTTTTCTTCAAGTTCTTCTTGAGGAACGTGAACAGCAGAAGGAATCGTCGATCTGACGGGCACACGACGTAACCTTGTGAAAGGGTTGCCACTGTGCTGGTCGCTTCTTCCTTGTCTACGTCTATATGGACTGGCCCTGGTCGTAGGGACATCCGTGCAAGATCTTGCACTTTTGTTGTTTGCGTTGCGGAAAAGAGCATGGATTGTCGGTTTTCTAGCCCCACGTAGATATGAGCGCACTATCTCACTGCCAGTGTGGGACTCACCGTTTGGTAGAATTGAGATAATCTTTTTCATTTCCTCTTCGAAACCAATCTCCAGTATCCGATCCGCTTCGTCAATGACGAGCGCTTTCAGATTGCGGTAAACAAATCCTTTTGTGTTCTAATTGACGATCAGTGAGCAGGTCCAATGATATCTTGAACAGGCGTACCTGTAGGTGATCCAACAGTCTTCCAGGCGTCGCTACCACCAAGTTCACACCCTTTACTAGTTTCTCCGCTTCTGCTCTTCTATTAGCACCGCCTATGACGATTCCGAATGTTTGTGAATGGTGCGCCATCAAATCTTTCGCGACACCGAATATCTGCAACGCAAGCTCGCGGGTCGGCGTAATGATGACAATCCCAGTACCTAGACGATAAAACGCTATAATCACACCTTCGCCCGCAACAGAGTGCGAAACGCACCATTCATAGGCCTAAACTTCAGCCGGTGCAATAGTTCCACTGCCGGAATGAGAAACGCAAGTGTTTTGCCTGAACCAGTTCTAGCAGCACCCAAGACGTCTTTTCCTGCAAGCAGAACAGGTATTGACTTTGCTTGCACAGGCGTCATCGTCGAGAACCCCATTTCGGCGAGGGTTTTACTCGTCTGTTCAGAGAGATCCAACGTTGAAAATGGTTGTCTATCAGCGTTCATGTTGCTGCTTTTTGGTGCAGTTGATGTTGATGCTGAGCTAGATTCAGCCGCCATAGATGTGGCTGCTTAGCTGGACGTAGATAGGAAAGTGGAAATCGAAAGAAATTTCTGTTTTCGGCAATACCCGACAGCCATATACCGCACTGTCAAGAATGGCTCTACCGTCGAGTTCTTTGGCTTCACATGGTATGCTTAGTTTTCCATCGTTATAACCAATCATGAACTTTTATTTTCAAGTTGGAATATCAGTTGTGCTTTGCGCCACATCATTGTGGTTGGGTTATCAACTGGGCTCAAGGATTCACCGCACCAAAGAACCAAAGGTACTTGCCGTCACAGACACTTCGGTTCAAGATGAAGACACAGAAGACGAAGACGGTATTGCAGATGGAGATCTTGCCGTCGTGAAGGCTGGGATTTTGGAGCCATGCAAGCTCGTGAGTCCAAACTCCTTGACCGCCAATACTCTTCCTTGATGTTTCTCCCTTAGGTCCTTGTCGTACGGACAGACCTTGGCATGACATCCGGAAAAGTAGCTGCTCAGTTCGTTTCCTTTGACAACCTGATGACCTTACTTGACCTGATGATTATAACCTCCAGATGTGGGTATGATTTGGCATAAATACTTCGTTGTGCCGCGATTGTGACTTGCGCTTTCAGACATGCTACGCTAGCTTGCTACAAGGCGCTGACGAAGAAGAATCTCAAGGTTAGTTGCTACATTTTCCCATGGTGCCATTTAAGAAATCGTTGCAGCTAGTCCAACATTGGGAACGCACGGGGTAAGTCGGCCCCCATCATGAAAACTAGAATATTGACTGGCTACATCGCTGGGAAGACAAGCCAAGATCGCGTTAAAGGCAAACTCGGAAGAACAATTGATGGAATTGGAAGCTATTGCTAAAAGCCTCAATATATGCGCGCGTTCAATACGGGATGCGTAAGTCAAAGTCAAACTACTTAACACTTCTCTGATTTAGTCGCAGGGGTCATACACAAGTCGAATCAGGAACGAGAACAGTATTGGCTATTGGTCCAGCTCCAGTTGAACTCGTCAATCAAGTTACTGGGAAATTAAGACTGTTCTGAATAACTGATATCTAGTTTGTTCTTGTTCATGGTCTAGAAATACATTGTTTGTTGATCTTCTACGTAAAAGTCCTTTAGCTTCCACCCAGTACGTTCGCAACTTCCAATCCTTGTGGCCAAAGTCCTGATAAGCTAGGACCGCTAGACGCATCCCCGCCATCGCCGCCGTTACCTAAAAGTCGTTGTATGCACTAGCATAGCTAAAAACCACTGCAACATACCAGATATAGCGTCGATCAGAGCTGGCGGCCCGCCAGCAGAGCCACCAGACGCTTTTCCTGCGGCACCTGAGAAGGCATTCTGGTTTAAGGTATTGCTGCTTTGCGACGACTCCTTATGTTCATGTTCGTGAACATGCACCTTTCGAGAATGGCGTGTCGCTGCAAGTCCAGAGTTGGCTTGACCACCACGGCCACCATTACCTGAAGACGATAAGTCAAATGGTGGTCAGCAATTATGAGAAAGTGCGAACCTGACATAAGCCTGAGGAGTGGCGGTAGCAGCAAGAAATTTGAGGTATGCTCAGCTCCAGGAGTGTCGCCAGCGGAACCGCCATCGGCTAAGCCGGCTGTCCCAGTATATGCGTTGCCAGTTTCAACCATTTCGGACGATTTTGTTTCTGCGTCACCCCAAGGGGCAGGTGCACCAGATGCAAGCTGGACCGTCAGTATCGCCAGCGTAGCCAGTGCAAAAGTAAGAGAGCGCATGATTGAGGTATTAATATGGACGAATAAGAGGATGCCTGATCCTGGTTTAGAGTAAGTGGTGGAAGAAGAAGAAAGAAAGCGTTGGGCGATTAGATTCGAACGCGTCGACCTTATGTACTGGGCGGGGTTGCGTGCAGTGTTTGCCCCAAATCTCAGATCGTGACGCGCCTATCACGTGCATGTCAGAAAAGGAAAAAACTTATTTAGCTTATCGGCAAGGGTGACTACGGCACCGTTCGTCACTACTCTCCAACTCCTAAACCACCTCTTGACGTTCGGAGAACGTCATTTGGAATGAACATATCCCCCCTCGCACGTGCTGAAGTACGTGCAGTATAGAGTCTTGGTAACATCACCCGTAATATTCTGCCTGTTTTCCTTATCTCTCGCACGCACCTCAAGCACCTGTTATGGCATCCCTGGCAATAGCACGCATATACCAACACTCATTCAGTACTCACCCAAACTTTACGCTTGCCATCACAGGTGGCTCCTTCAATGCTCTAGCCGATTGTATCGCTCAGTTCAGCCAAAACTTTGTGTGTGCTTAGAATCTTCTACTGCTCTATGAATCTTTGCTCACGACTTACGAAAGGTTGCAAACAGAAAGGACGAAGACCAGAAGCCTTACGATGTTATACGCACCTTACGATTCTTTTGTTTCGGCTGCATGATCTGTGAGTTCAATATAGGACTTGGTATCTCCTCGGATAAATGACATCATTTGTGAAGCACCTTTCCTTGGCCGATGGAACACCATTCTCGAGCGTCGTTTTCCACTTAGAACCCTACCAAATTCTACAAGAGTTAGTGTGCGAGCATTGTCCAAGCGAGTAGCCTGTGACCAGATCGTTATGTGAGTTACCTATTCTCGCGAGACAGTCCTATCTGATAGGAGATTCTTCAGGGCACCTATCGGCGTATGTACATTGGCTTGATAAACAATTACTGATACTTATCTGTGTTTAGCTGACCGCATTTATCATGTCCATGGGCCTCATGGAGGGGCGTGATCCTGCTCAGATAAGGGAGAAAATGCAAGATCTTTTCGCACCCACAATTTTAACCAATTGGAAGGTTTGGCCACTTGCGCAGGTAAGGTGTTAAGTACTGTGGTTCTTTTCTCATTCTCAGCCGTTCAATAGCTCGTCAATTTCCGATATATACCTCTACCTTACCGCATTCCGTTCCAATCGACCTGCGGGGTATTCTGGACGCTCTACTTATCCATAATCAATTCAAAGCAAGTCGCTTTATATTTAATCCATACTTCACTAACAAGTCGTAACAGAGAAGACGAAAAACTAGATGCTCGCAAGCAATAAGTTATACCGGTTACATGTACGGGAAGCCCACTAATAGTAGGAGGAGGTGCGGATTCCGTAGCCTTTTAGGACTGCCTCACTTTAGATTACCAATTAACACTGTATCCTACTTGCATTTCTACAGGTTTGACAGATGGTAGCTGCTTGTTACATCTCTGATTTATTAGAACAATACATCCTTTTGTATCGGCATGAACTATGAAGTGCCATATTTGGGCTTGAAATAAGGTGGAGGAAGCGTCGAGAGAATGTCGATGAGGGGGCGTTCAACTATGACCAATTCTCCATTAGATAAAAAGTCCAGGAATAAAACGGGTCGATAATGTGTGATCATCTTGTAGTCGGCGGCCTGTTCTTCGTGATCATAGGCAGCAGTCGGTTCTTTCATGCTCTCCCGCCGACGTTTTTTACTACTCTTCGCAGACGCCTTGTCCTCTGCCAGTGACAGCCGACATATCCACGTCGAGCCCCACAAGAGGATGTAGCGGTTATGGCCGCCTTCCGATGTTTGCCTTATCGGATAGAACACCACGCCGGTAACCGGGTCGTGAGCATTTATAACCTTACGAGGCAGGGCCGAGCTTGTATCCTTGCCCCATGTCGGAAATTGCCTCGTCTCAACGTTGTAAAATTGGACGGTGTTATCCGGAAACGCCATGGTTAGAACGTTGGGATGAGCCGGGTCAAATGTAATTGCCTGAGCTGGTCTGGGAAATGACGGTAGAGCGCAGTGATGCTATGCGTTGTGGTACAATCAGTTTGACGCTCAATTATTGCTGGAAAAAAACTCACCTGTAACGAATCGAGGTTGAAAACATGAGTGCGCATGTGATCATCTGACGTGGCTAACCATTGTCCGTCGGGGCTAACTGCGATGCGAAGGATGCTAACCACCACTGTTGGCAAATTGAACGCTTCCGCTTCATCACTTTCTTCTCCACTGGCTTCTTCGTCAACCGACATTTCCGCATCCGTGACCTCATTTTTACTTTTCCGCCGACCTTTGACGACTCTATTATGAATGACTGTGTCGCGCAGGCGGTGATGGTCAAATCGTCTGAGCACACGTGGACTGTCCCCTGTTAAGTCGAGGACAAGAACATGAGAGGAGACAGCAGTTGTCATTATCAATCTTGAGGAATCTGGCGAGAATTGAAAAGCAACAGCGCCTGTTGATGACGTTGGGGCAGAAATTTTGAGGTGTTGTTCCAAAATCGTGGAAAGATCGCGAATACGCTTTGATCGCAAGCTACCTTTGGTCTGATAACCAGGTCAGAATCTACCTGCTCATTGCTTCGTAGAATTCAAAAACCTACATCAGTGACAAGCCGGAATAGTTTTGTTTCAAACGAGTCTGAGGCCACCAGCCATTGACCATCGTTGGAGATTGCACTTGCTACCAAATTGCCATTGACATTGAGGTCCATTTCGAGAACCTTTTCCCAATCTCTTGATTCTGGATCTTGTATGGAGGGTAGGGGATCGTCTTCGGTTGTTATGGACTCTGACACCAACCGCCAGATGCTTAGTCCAGCTTCGCGCATACATGCAATCAGTTTCGCATCGCGTGCTACACTGATTGACGACGTTCCAGATGGACCAGAACTGTATGGTAACCTACTGTGGTATGAATTCTCGAATGTCGCGTCACTGCTTGTCACAAGTGGGTTTACAATTTTGACGATGGTGCTGGAGGGCAGAGCGACGGGTGTAACAGTGACCAACATATCAAGGCCCCCGGAGGCCAGAATGGGCGCCACATTAATTGGATGGTGTTTTCTGTATGGAGCAGGGAGCGGCGTGTAGACTGGCCAGATGGCAAGGGCTCTCACATCGTGTGAGTGCAAGCGCCGACTGCTAGTCTGCACCCATCGACTTGAAGTTCCTTGGAACCCAAAAGAGCCTTTGTCTGTACTAGTGGCTTTCGCCAATGCAAATTGGGCCACTTTTTGGTCAACCCCAGAAGTATATATGGCTTTGCCTTCCTAGGGTAAATCATATCATTCATGTACTCAACAGTGAAAGACGCGGGGAAATCTTACAGGGTCTATAGCAATGCAAAGTACGTCCGCGCCATGAGCCTTAAATGTCGCAAGCTGCGTACATGTCCACGAGTCCCAGAATTTGACCATACCAAGGGAATCTCCGGATATGATGGTACCATCTCTGCAAAATTGTGATGAATGAACAGCGTAGAAGGTTGATGGCTTACCCCAAAACGCCCACTGACCATACCAAGGTACGTTCTCCTCTGATCTTTTCCGTTGCCATGCGGTCTATCTCTCTGCCTGTAGTGACATCCCATTTTCGCAAGCTACTGTCCGATCCACCCGTGACAAGCCAAGAGTCAGTCCAGTCATCGTCGTCGTCATCATCATCGTCTTCGCTCAGTTCCTCTGGCGTCGCTGTTCGATTGTTTGCTCTGTTCTGTTTTGGCGTCGGTGGCCCCCAAGCAATGCTCAACACGCGTGACTTTAATCTGTCGAAACGTCGGGAGAGTGTTAGGGTATCATTAGTTACAGAAAGCAGGCGGACGGTGCCATCTTCGCAGCCGATTGCCAAGGTATTAGACGCTGGGTTCGCTGCAATGCACCAGATTGCACCACCTTGAGAATTGATGGTTCTCTAATCGATATCAGACAACCATAAAGGCGCAGCGTTGTATGCGCACCCTGATACAGCCACGTTCTAGGTTCCATTCTATGAGTTCACTTCCACCTCCAGAACTGAAAAGTCGCAAGTCCGACCAAGTTGGGTTATCATCTGGTCCAAGTTCATCCGGATGCCGAATTATGAAAGCCAGAGAATCTACTTTTGAAGGATACAATCCGGATAGTGTCTATACAGCTATAAGATTGTGCGTTGTATTGGCATGCCGGACGTACTTTCCTGACAACCCAAGCTTGGGCCGATTGCAGTTCTTTTTCATTTCCAGTCCATTCTAATAGATCTATATTTCCGTTTGCACGACCGACAGCAAGTGTACCAAATTTGACGTGAGACTTGGAAGCCTCTGACCGTTTTTTGCCCTTCACGGATGGGAGGGGTGAAGGTGGAAAAGCTAAAGCAGTTATTGCAGACGGGGTATGGTCCACAAATCTGCACCTGTGAACTGTTACTGTAGTTGGCTCGACCATCGTCGCGAGCTTTGTCGATGACGTCGGACGCGGACGCCCAAAAACTTTTTTCGGCGTTGGACTTCGGCAAACGCGATCACAAAACGTGACGCACCGGCTTTCAGTTCATCTCACCGAACAAAAAACCTTCTTCAGCTACAAATGTCATTCTTGGGAAGAGGCGGGAGTGTTGCTAACAATGGAGGTGTCAATTCTGAAAAGATTGACATGGCAATGACGGAGTTCGTCTTTCGTGTTCTCATCAACACCTTTGAGCTCACACACACTTTGCACTATAGACTGGACACTGTCACGGACTTCTTCAACAGAATGGTCAAGTCAGTTGTCTGTATACTACCCATACGGGATGCCTAACAAAATCCTAGCTCATGCTATGCAAAGTGCATAAGCCAACGCTTCACGGAGGGTGACCTTACCAAGGGCGAAAATGTCTGCATCGATCGTTGCGTCTCAAAATACAACGAAGTCCAAAAGAAGATCGGAGAGAAACTACAAGCCAAAGGAGCAGCCAGCGCTGGAAGCACCAGCAGCACATTTGGCACACTATGACCATGGTTCTCTCTTAATCGATACTTAGATGCTGCGTAGCTTTATTACTATTTCATTAATGCCAGGATGTCACCGAGTTGTTGAATTTTGACGGCTAGTGCCAATACGAAAGGCGCTGGACAATGCAGCTGCTGGTTAGAATAATATGAATGTCCAGGTTGGGTCGCACATGAAGACCTTGAGGACAACCTCGCCGACCTATTGGCAACGCGCGTACAGTGACATGAATGTCATAGATGGGTTTGCTCAGATTTTGCATCACCGTCATCATCATCATATTGCATTGAATACGCTCGGAATAGCATGGATCATCCGTGATCAAGCTGAGCAGAGATGACTATCATTTTGTTGAAACACCAGGGAAGCATTCCGCCATCGCCTTAGAATGTTTGCTCTGTGAGTGCTCTTCCAGGCTGGTCGTGGAACATATCTTCACTACGCGCGAAATCAACATTGGTGTCAGTCACTTACGCTGGTGCTCGCGTTGTAACAAACTTCGAAATTAGTCCATGCTCTTTGTCATAGTAGTTGGCATACTCACAAAACTTTGTCTGCATACTGTGCAGACGATTGACTTCGACGCTTCGTTTGATTTCAGTTGGCTTTTCCCTTTGCCCGCATTCTTATCTCCGCCGCTGCGTTCACGCTTCTGAGCAGCTTTTGCACCCTAGCTTTGTCAGTCCAGAGTATCGCTTGAGATGTTTATCCACTAACGTTTCCCATTATTTGTCCCGAAAGAATGGATCTCAGCAGATAAGGTATGCACGGTTCTGGATGTGGCGGAGTTTTTCTCTCCCTCTCACGCGCCGATGGCGTACCGAACGGCCGAACTTATTCCACTTGTCCATATGGTTAAGAAAACAAACCCGGGGATCGATGATATATAAGCCTCCGGAACGTTTCATAGTCTTTCCCCAGCTACCATGACGATGGAAATCCAACTCGCTGAACTTATTGACCAGGTCAAGGTAGACATCTTGGCCAGGAACCCTACGCAGGACAATGCGCAGAAACGCAAGGAGATTGCTAGGACGTTTGTCTGTATGTCATATCAATATGAAACAGCGATGATTTGACCAACCTTTACGATGGCAGCGGACACCTTAACAGGTTGGATTTCTATATACCCTGTGTTGAAGTCATGCTCAATACACAAGACAGTTCCTACTGAAGAGATGTTCGAATACGCCAGACAAGCGACTCTAGGTGACGACGTTTATTACGATGCTGCTACGGCGTAAGATGGGAAATTGCGGGAAATTATGGTTGATTTTTACACGATTTTAGGGCATTAGAAGCACACATCGCAAAAGTGACCGGAAAAGAAGCCGCTTTATTTGTGTCTTCTGGAACTGCATCCAACCAGATCGCACTCAGAACGCACCTGACCCAACCCCCATACTCTGTTTTGTGCGATCAACGTGCACACATGCATAAGTATGTCGTGGCGAAATTACTGAGCCGACACATTGCGTTTAACACAGGTCTGTGTAGGTACGAAGCTGGTGGAACCGCTTTCCACTCTGGAGCTGCTGTTATACCCCTTCTTCCCTCCAATGGTAGGCGCCTCCTTCTCTATACCTGGGTTTAAACCAAAATCAATTGGCAGGACACCATCTTACACTTGCAGATATTGAGCAGAATGCCATTACGACGGACGATGTACATTTGTAGGCGATTACCATCTGCATCCGTCAGTAATGTTGACGAATTGCTGCAGTGCTCCAACGCGAGTTATCGAGCTCGAAAATACGCTCAACGGCACCATATTCCCTCAAGATGAAATCATCCGCATCGCGGAGTACGCTCGCTCACTCTCCATCAAATTGCACCTAGATGGTGCCAGAATCTGGCACGTTGCCGTTGAAACAGGTACACCAGTCAAAGAACTATGCGAGCCCTTCGACTCTGTTAGTCTCTGCTTCAGCAAGGGTTTAGGTGAGGTTTTAATCAATATCCGGAGCTATAATAACTTACCGTCTTGTCAGGCGCACCGGTTGGCTCTTGCTTGGCTGGTCCGAAAGAATTTATTGCAAAAGCCCGTTGGTACAGAAAGTTGTTCGGCGGAGGCATGCGCCAAACTGGTTTTCTCGCTGCTTGTGCTGCATATGCCTTGACGAACAACTTTCCGCAATTGCCACGCGTCCATGCATTAGCTAAAAGGCTCGAAGCTGGGCTTGAAAAAATAGGTGTTACTATACTGACCAAAGCAGAGACATGCATGGTAACCATCTTCCGTTTCACTGTGCCACTTTTTGTCACCGATCCAATTAGATTTTCTTCGATCCATCACCCGTCGGTCTTGATTACGGTGAAATTGTGAAAAGAGCAGGTGCTTTGCCAGAACCCATCATTGCTCGGGGGTCAAGAATTGTCCTTCATATTCAAACGAGCGAGGAGGCTATTACTGATTTCTTGGATCTGGTGGGCCAAATGGCTGAAGAGAAAAAGGCAGCTGGGTTTGTGAGGCAACAAAATCAGACCAATGGTCATTACAGGGATGTTTACCGGCGCTAAATTAGGGAGTATTGAGTTATTCCTCTCTACTATACATTAAGAATGAAAATCATGCTTGCGATCTTCAAACGCGAGGCACGTGAATAATTAGTAATTGACGCGTCGATGGTTGGGTTGCCAAAAATAACTTTCAATGCGTCCGAGTCTCACACCTTCACCATGAACTCGGACGACTGGTTTGAAGACTTGGACACTGTTGCACTTGAAGAAATCGACGCGCTAGAAGCCGCTGCTCTTGCAAAAGTGGACAGTCCTTCATATGTGACACGGTCTGGGCAATCGAGTCTAAACACCGACCAAGTCTCAGTCGGAGATTCTTTCGACCTCTCCTTCAATATAGACGAAGATGAGCTTCACGAGTTGGACCGACACGTGGGCGTCCTGTTGGAGACCAATAGACGTCCTGTATTGACTAGAGTCAATTCAACGAACAACACTCGGCAAACGACATTAGATGGGGGCTTTGTCACATCGCCTCGCTCTGGGTCGCAGCTGCAGAAGGCGAAATCCACTTCGAATAACACGTTTGGACAAAAGGCTCCAAAGACGAAGAAGTGGGATCATACAGAATTCGCAAAGACGGGAACGAAGCCTGTAAAGAAAACCAAGGGGAAGAGCAAGTTTACTGACCCCGATGGCTGGGATGAGGACGAAGATGTAGAATTTGACCAATTTCCGGCCCCTTTCATTCCAAGTGAGCTAAATTACGTTCTTTGACATTTATCTGACATTTCGGGCAGTTGGGTAAGTTCTTCAACTCTCTTCTCTGCCAGGACTGAACGGATCGGAAACAAAATGATGTAGTCCTGTATGTAGCAAATGATTCCCTCTCCGTTGCGCCCATGTTGACAGTTGGATTAGCCTCCTCCCATGAAACTGATATCGGACCTCTTGGAGGCCAAGCATTGGTTATACCCACTCAATAAGCCAAAGCGCGATTATCAGTTCAATATCGTTAAACGTTGCTTGTTCGACAACACTCTTGTGTCACTTCCGACGGGTCTGGGTAAAACCTTTATTGCTGGTTCAGTGATGTTAAATTGTGAATGCAACTTGCCATCCCCAAAGACACTGACTAGACCTGATATGACTCTTGACAGATTACCGGTGGTTCCCACAAGGGAAAGTGGTTTTCGTAGCACCTACGAAGCCGCTTGTTGCACAGCAAATCAATGCGTGCCACAAAGTATGCGGAATACCAGGATCTGATGCTGTGCTCTTGACTGGTGCGGTGCAGAAGCATTTCAGGGCCAAACATGTAAGGACGTCGTTCTTAACGTCATTCGTTTATTGAAACCATATTTCAGTGGAACGAAAAAAGGGTGTTCTACATGACACCTCAGACCCTTAGAAATGACCTGTACGAAGACACATGCGACGCGATGGATATCATCCTGTTGGTGATAGGTAATATGAGATCTTTACGTTCAATATGGCATAATCATCCCCTATATCTAGATGAAGCTCATCGTGCCACAGGCGGATACGCATATAATGAAGTAATGCGGTTTCTCATGGCTAAGAACCCGCACTTCCGCGTCCTTGCCCTAACCGCGACACCTGGAAGTACCCCTGAGGCGGTTCAGAATCTGATCGATGGTCTCCACATCAGCCATGTCGAGATTCGAGATGAAAATAGCATCGATATCAGGCAGTACCTGCATGAAAAGGTTGGGATTGTTAGCATTTCTCCTAGCGTGCTGCGCACTGATTTCAACATCAGCATGTTGAGCAGCACATTATATTGATGAATGACGAGATCAATCGCGTGAAAGACCTACTTGTGAAAGTCATGGATGTGAGAATGTTTTCACGTACCTTCCATCGCATGGTCTGACTGGTGGACAGCCACTCATGCCAAAGTTGAAGCAGAGCGGGATCTTGTTCAGTGGGGATCTTGTTAAAATGCATCCATTTCTGCCACAATCCAAAAGAATGTCGTTACCGGCTCACCAGAGGTGGGCTTCTCTTCCATTGACTAAGCTTTCCACGTTAGCAAGGGCAATGGGCTACTTGGTTGGTAATCTTCCTGTTTCCAACAATTGTGCTGATGTCTTATCTAGCTAGAGGGAACGATAAGCATGTGTCATACATTTCTCCATGGTCTGATTGGAGATCAAGATGCACCGGCAATGTCAGATGGAGACGAGGGTGCTAGCTCCAAGAGAAAGAGAAAGGCAGCACCGAAGCAACCGAAATCAAAGATAAAATGGCGGGATGACACAAATTTCATGGCCGTGATGGGTGAATTGGAAAGTCAACGTTCGCATGGCTTCCAAATGCATCCCAAAATGGCCATGTTGAAGGAGTTGTTGGTTAATTATTTTGAGCGAAGAAATAGCGAAGATGAAACTCAGGCTGAAGAAGGTGGACCCTCGAAAGCTATGATTTTCGTGACCTATCGGGATATAGTGGATGACATCGTCAAAATACTGGATGAATGCAGGCCAATGATTCGCGCGAGCAAGTTCGTTGGGCAGGGAAGTGATAAGCAAGGTGGCAAGGGAATGTCACAGAAAAAGCAACTTGAAGTCCGTTGAACTGGATAGTATCCTGAATGCTCGGACTAACATCAAAACAGATCATCCAGAAATTCCAAAGCAACGAATACAACGTCCTGGTAGCGACCTCCGTCGGTGAAGAGGGTCTTGATATTGGCGAAGTCGATTTTATCGTGTGTTATGATGCACAAAAGACGCCAATTCGCATGGTACGATCCCAGCAAACATATTCAGGAGTAGAATCTAAGTTACTCTAGCTCCAACGACTAGGCCGTACGGGTCGTCAACGTGATGGCATAGTCCACGTTCTCCTCGCGGAACATCGAGAAGAATTCAATATGGAGAAGGCAAAAATGTCGTACAAGGAGGTACAGAAGTCCATCTGGCGTGGAGATCAGTTGGAACTGTACGCCGACGTAGAAAGGCTCCTTCCACAGCATGTCAAGCCGGAATGTGTCGAAAAGATGATGGAAATAACGCCTTACGTCCCTGAACAACCCTATAACAAGAAGACGGAAGATGACAAGCTCAAATCCAACAAGGCCAAACGCAAAAGGAATGATGATATTGGGCGCAATATTCCTTTGGGAGCAAGTACGGGATTTGTCCGTGCATCGGAATTGACGTTAAAAGGCACGAAGAAAAGAAAGACGAAAGCTTCTGAACCGATCAAGGAAGAGAAGACATTTGATCAAGAAGGTATCGACGACGACACGGACATGGAATTAGAGTCTGGTGTGATCATGTCAAAGCCACGTAGAACCAAATCTTCAACAGCAACCTCATCGAAATCCAAAGCTCTGAAACAGACGAAGCTGCGCAAATATGCAACGCTTGATAGTGGAAGCCAGAGGAAAAGGACAACAAAAGCCGAGAAAAAAGAGGAGGATCCTACCTCCAGTCTTTCCCAGTTAGGGAAAGATGACTCGGATGATATGGATATCGAGCAGACGATATCACTGTCGTCGAGCCCTAAGAGAAATAAGTGGGGAGGAGCTGACAATGGTCCAACAGCGAGCGCTTCCTCGACGAAATCATCGCCAAAAATCGTTCAAAACCGCTCACTCACTCCATCTTCCACAGGCGCTATAATTGATCTTGACTCTGATACTGAGGCCACAGAGACCGGCAAGCCATCCTCTCACCAGAATGATTTGAGTTGGCTGGTAGAGCATGACGATGAAATGAGTATTCAGATCACCTCATCACCGCCCGTTGTTGAAAGGCGGGGACCCGGACCTTCACGCATAGCTTTTGACGCAAACCAGTCAGTACAAAGTGTGGACCCTTCAGATTGGTCTCCTGAGGCGAGGCGAGTCGAAGCCAAGGTAGACGAGTCTATCATCTCCATCCACGGCGCCTCAAGTAGTCCCCTGCACGATGCAAAGGGTAAGAGAAAGGCAAGATGGACGGACATGCCTCCACCAGATCTTCCTCCTCAATTCGTTGCATGCCAATCACCTGAAGTACCAGCAGCCACGTTTCCGGTCAAAAAAGCTGGCAAAGCTAGGGCCGTGCCACTCGCCATAGACGGTTACTCTTCTCCAACGGAAAAACCCCTGAAACGTTTGCACCGACATGCTTCCACATCAACTCCAGTACGAAAGAAGAGAAAGGAGAAGTTGACAGCTTTCGAGGCGCAAGACAACCCTATTTTCGATGTGGCTGCTGATCATTCCGGTGAGGAAGTCAGCGAGGGTGCATCAGGCAGTGAAGACGACGTGGAAAGCGAGACGGATAGGATGTTCATCAAGAATTCTCCTCTGACGCAAGTCTCTGGTTCCTATGACCAGAGCTTGGTATATCGGCAGAGTCTACTCTCACAGGCGCCGTCAAAGATTGATATGCCCATGTTTGGGAATGGACTTGCGAGACCGAATCTGTTCGGTCCAAGAAGAGTGGTTCGGCGGATTGAACCATCGAGCTCACCGGCTAGAGATGGATCAGACGAGTATGAATTTGGGAGTTTTGTCGTACGGGACGAGTAAACTGTAATCTACAATAATAGTTACCACGCCCTTGCTCAACAAACACCATGTCAACAAGCATGATAGCTCGGTGGAACGCACTCCCGATGGCAAGGGAAGACCACACGTTAAAGGTACCCAATCTTTCTGCTTTTCTCCCTGCGACAATTATCATCACGTCCTGCGCACTTCCAGCGCCCCAGACCTGACGACGAAGATCATGAGATGGCCATGGTCAGCAATGCTGACGATGACGACGATATATCCCTCGTCTCTCGGTCCCCTTCTCCAGGACTGATGAATGTCGATGCATCGGAGCCTAGTAGTATTTCAACATACGATGCCTACCACCCTGGAGTGGAGCGGGAAGTGATCACTGTCGATACCCGTATCAAATCCACCAACAAGGGCTTTGCTATGCTCGCCAAGCTTGGTTGGATTGAAGGACAGCCTCTGGGCCTCTCTACTGAAGGTAAGGGTGTAATATTGTATGCAACATTTTTTAAAACTGAGCGCTATCAAGGCCGGGTTGACCCTATCCCCTTCTATATCAAGAATGACCTTACTGGACTCGGCAAAACAAGTCAAGATTTTCGCATGATCGAAACGACCGTTGCGCAGCGACGTGGGCTAGATTCCGAAAGGCAACATAAAGAGACGGAGGAGCAGCGGAGAGTCCGTGAGGTGCGCGCGGTTGCTTTTGTCGATGATATTCACTCACATCTCCCGTATAGGAGATTGTAGCACGGCGTACGGCTCTCCAGTCGGAGATCTCCAGCACTCTACGTCCCTTTTACTGCGCTCTTTGCGACAAGCAGTTCAAGACCGTCACTCAATACGACGAACACACCAACTCGTACGCACATCACCATAAAGCTCGGCTAAAGGACATGCAAGCTAATGCCCGCATCGTTCCAAAAGAAGAGGTAGGTAAACGGAAAGAAAAGGAGCGAAAAAGGGAAGAAAAGGAACTGCGTAAGATCGCAGCAGCCAACGGTGTCAAGATGTCTAAACCCGCAGTAACGGGCGCTGCTGCCATTGCCACTACCAGCACAGCAACAGCAGCAATTATAGAACCGTCTGCGTCAGCTGATACTACTGCATCAAACAAGTCCAGTGGCTGGGTTTCACTCTCGGCCTCGAGTTCTGCTGCCAGCCAAGGTTTCAAACAGTCTAGGTGGTCCACTGTCAGCGGACCTTTGCCACCCACCACGAATCCCACTCCAACACCTCTGTCAGGCGCTCCGGCACCACCAACGCCGCACCCACCGTCTCCACCTTCAGATGCTCCTCCTCCACCGCCGACCTCCGGTTGGCAGAAAGTTTCGTCATCTTCTGAACCTCCGAGGCCCTCTGCTCCCGCGTTCCGTACGGGGGGTTGGACTACCCTTGACCCAGCTGCGGTCCCAGTCTCGCCATTTCCGCCTCTTGCAGCAAGGTCCCGGCCCTCATCTCCTCGTCCTGATACACCCCAAAACCAAACATACATCGCCAAACCAGCTCCGATACCTGCTGCCCAACCCATGAGGTCTGGATGGCAGCAGTTCAAATCACAACCCAAACGCCGGTGATTGTTTGCACGCTAAGACTACATTGCTTGGGTATCTTACTAATACAATTTATTCGAGTTGAAATCGTTATATCGAATTTCAATACTACTTGAATAGAATATACCTAACTACGATGGGAAGTTTTAACGGTGTATCTGAAATAAAAGTACTTGAGTAGGGTTTCGCCAAGAATAAGACACAAGCGCCACAGAGAAGCACACAAGATGGATACGAACAGCGGTTGAACATGGATATAATTATTGAGCGTGAAGGAGGGAAAGGCCAAGCGAGCGACAAGGGTTGGAGGGTACAGTCCATCAGATGATGAGAATCTTCACTCAGAATCGCTACCAGAGCTGTCCGACCCTGAGCTAGAGTCAGACGAATGGTCGCTGTCGGCTTCTCTTCTCGCTGGCTGAGTAGCAATGCCAGAGGAGTTTTGTTCAAAGAGCGCCATTCGTTGTTCTAGTTGTCGAATTTTTTCGGCTTCTACATCCTCGTCCATACTTTTCCGCTTCAGCCCACCAGTACCAGTGCCCTTTCCTCGACTTCGTTTTGTCGTGGGTGCGCGCATTGGCCGAATTACAAAATTATATAGTTTGGTGAGTACTGATGCTGGCAGGAGATCTATCTCAAGTTCGATTTCTTCATTACTCTGCTTGGATGAGATATATCAGATCGACTTCCAAGCGTCAATACACTCATACTCACATCCTTTATCTCGGGGACACCCTCGTGAATAATGTTGATGACCTTCTCCAACCTGGCACCATCCAATTTACCAATAGCTTCGCTGAGATCCTTCTTCTGCTCAAACGTTAAAACATCATCCTCAGTAACTGGCTTCTTGGCCTTCTTCTTGGATGACGTCTTGGAAGTCTTGTTCGAAGACTTGGAACTTGACGCGGCTTGGGTCTTCTCCTTTTTCTTCTTCTTATCCTTCGGCTGCTTGACGCCCTTCAGAGCAGCAATGCTGCCTCGCATCGTCTCAATTTGACTTTCCATCATTGCAATGGTACCTGTACAAGATATTGAGCAAAACGATTCAGCGGCAGTACGGCGATTCTTACGTGACCGCTCTACTTCGCTATCCTCCTCGTCGTCATCGTCCTCTTCATCCTCACTCACTTCATGCAGTGGGGGGAGATTCTTCCACTTGTCATCAAAAATTTTCTGAAGCTCGATACCGGCTTGATTGACAGGTGTTCCCGCGGGATTAAAAGTGAAGCAGTTGCGGATCATCAGCTTGAAGTCCTCCCAGAATTTCTCTGCGTTTAGATATTCATGGTTGTCCAGTTTTTTGCGCATCGTGGATAAATCCATGGGCTTCTTGATCATTTTCGGATATGTCGGTAGATCATACTTTACCCAGTCTAATGCATATTAATGCTCCGTCGTAAGAAGAGATCACTATACGAACCAACAGGCTCATAGAAAGGACTTGCGATCGTGTAATGTTGTTTGCGATGGAAATCACCGAGGATTTTGGAGCAGAATTTGAGTTGTTCCACAGTTCCGTTATCCTTGACACGCTTGCCCTTTCGTTTCTTCCGGGGTGCATCTGCATATGGCAGATCTTTCGGCGGCGGTGGGTGAATTTCTCGTTTGGGTCGACCTACGCTCTCTTGTTCCGATCGGCGAATGACAGGAACCGACGTCGAAGCTCGCCGTACGGGCGCTTTTTTGGCTGGAGCAGGTGCTGCCGGTGGTGGTGGTGGCGGTGGTGGCGGCGGCGGCGTTGCAACTTTCTTTGGAGCCGGTTTGGGCTGATGAGGTCATGAACACTGCGAAGAGATGGCCAAAAGGCGACTCACCTCAACAATCACTGGCATATGCTTGATCTGCTTATCAAAAACCTCCTCTACACGCTTACCCATGGTTGAGATGGCATGATCAGGCCCGTTGAACGTGTAGCAGTTCTGGAATATGAGGCGAACGTCAGAAATGAATTCATCGGCGCTGTAGTAACGAGGGTTTTGAGGATTGGGATCAGGCTTCGCTGGATTGGTAGATGTCAGCTTCCGCTCTATCGTCGAGAAATCCATCGGACTTTTGATGATTTGCAGGTAATGTGGGATGTTCAAAGCGACTGGATCAACTGGTCGTAAGAAGGGGTTCGCGTCCTTGAGCTTCTTTAGAGTCCGGACGGTTGACTGGCTAAAGCGGTACTGCGCCGCAGAAAACGTAGAGGGCCCAGAAGGAAGAGGAGGAGAGGTAGCAGAAGGAGGGGGGCTGTCGATCACCGAAGGAGGGGGAGGAGTGGCAGACTTGAGAAGTCGTAACACACATAAGACATGCTGAATTAGCACGCCTGTTTCTGGCGTACAAGAAAGGACGGGGGCTTACGTGTGCCAGCACTGCCTGATCAGCGTCTGAATGCATCCTTGCCCTCTTTGCTGGCCTGGGCTTGTCCTCGCCATGGACAGAGGCAGGGGAGGCACGATTTGACTGCAATACGTCTGCCTGCGAACCTTCGGCAGAAGCCAAAGACGACTCGGGTGGTACTTCAGGAGTAGTAGCTGAGCTCTGTGCGCGGACATCATTCATGACGACATCGCCATTCAAGCCCGCATGAAGATCTCCATTCTGTAATGATTCTTCTGCCATTTGTACATCCTTCAGGAGCTCGCCGGGGGGTGGAGGAGGAGTTCCATTTGGTGCATTGATAGGTATAGATGCTGTATATGCATATTAGTAAAACGAGACGCGTGTGCAAACCCTGGACGTGCCTGGATTAACGGGAGTGCCGATCTGGGCGACAGTGGACGCGTCCTCGGACTTGGATATGAAATCGATCGGGTTGATAGGCACGGGCTCGTTGCGTGCATCACTCTCCTGCTCATGATAGTCGATATCAATCTTCACATCTGGCACGAAATTGGAGACGGGTGTATCAGGAGAGTCTGTTGCAGGAGTAAGGGGATTTGAATTGGCGTTGATGTCACTAACGGTGTGGAAAGTACCGTTGAGACTGTGGTCGCCGTTGATGGCGTCAAGGACGGGATTGGAGTCGGTGTGACTGGAATCAAGCGAGGGCGCATCGTTCATAATTGGGGCGTGACTGTGACTGTGTGACAGGGCAGGTGGGCAAGGGATTTTTGGGGAGTTAGGGGGATCGGAAGCTGGCTAGGTCTTTATAGCTCTCGAAATTTAAGGTTCAGATCTCCCGCGCAGGGGCCACCTCTTTCACATTCCTCCATCCACTCTCCTCTCCCCAGCTCTCCCTCATCTCATGCCCCCTCCACTATATTTCTACTCATTTATCCTCCCCTTCCGACTCTTCCGACTCTTCCCCAGCCATTTCGGCGAAAACTGCCTTTGGTTGGTTTGCTTTCCACGCTGTTAAGGTTTCGGAAATCACCGCCACGTCAGCCATCCATCAGCAAACAAATGCAAAGTAAAAATTTCATCGGCACGTGATAATATCTTTCACGCCGGTGACTCGAAGCGCAGAAGCGAATAATGCATTGAATGAAATTCGACTTACCTCCAGTCCAGACAGGATCGTCTTCGGCCATCTTGGCGTATCTGAGAAGCGCCTCTCGAGGCTGGAAATATGAAGAGAGCAGTCAGTTTGGTGTCAACGATAAGCGTGGGAAATGTCGAGAAGGAGTATCATGATGTATCGATGGTTCTGGCAGCCTTGGCCAAATTCCGCTAGAGCTGCTTGAGAACCTCTAAATTACGACCGATTGCCTTCATAACACACCACGTGGTTGCAATGTGCTCCAAAAGAAAAAGCGAACATGAAAGACAATACGCACGTCTTCGTCCCTTGTGGTATCCCGCACAAGGTTCTGCACAATGTGCTGTGTGGCACTTGCTCCAACACGGCCACCTTTGCCAGGTCCTGTAACCGGAAGCTCGGGTCTCATGCTCTTCTTTGGATCCAATCTGTCCTTCTCGCGCTTCCTTTTAGTTCCTCTACCTGGATCAAGGTCACGATACATCGGTAGTGCATGAGGAGTGATAATGTGCGGTGCAGCCAGCGCGTCTGACATGTCTTCCACAGTAACCTTTCTCGGTGGGCCCTTGTTCAACAGCAGTTTCGCGCCGTTTTGCGAGGTCGTTGGTGAATACAGGACGCAGATTTGCCCATTTGATAGGCCGGTAATAATCTATCTGCGAGTGAATATCACAGGAATCATAATCTTGAGTAATAACGGACCTGATTAATTTTTGGATGCCAGACCACCTTGACTGGCGTCGCGGCAACCTCCAACTCCTTCACCGTTTCAAGATTGTCCTTTCTCATAAAAATCAATCTGCCTCCATGGCCCTTCGAAGTATAGCCAGCGCCTGTGACAATGTACTTGTCGTTAGGGCTAAAGACCGCATTCGTGTTTGGATATAGCGTAGGTAAGTCGGCTCTCGAAGCCAGGGGCTTCCTGAAGGCACGTATATCCCACACTGGATGAGATGTCATAAGCGGGAGAAACAGGAAGGATAATTAAAGATCACACACGCTTCACCGCATCATCTCCCCCTCTTGTCAGTATTGTTCTGCCATCAATCGAATATACCATGGATGATTCTGTGCCTTTCGCATGGGCGTTCTCAATGCTCAGGTTCGGTCGTACGAAATTAGTGTTCGTGTTCCAAATATGTAGAGCCCCGTCCACGCAAGCTGTGGATGGGTCAAAAACTTGTACACGATACGCACGGATGGTGACTCACATGCGGCGATAGCATTCCCGTCCGGAGAGTATGTACATGTCACGACTTTCGTCCGAGCTCCCCTATCTTTGGACTTGACGACGATTACAGTCTTCTGCTTTCTTCTGTTTTCCTTGTCCCATATGCTAAGGAGTTGATTCGGTAAGATTGACAGAATGTATGGAATAGATATTTACCGTATGGTCGAGTCTGCCGATGAGGTAATGAAGAACTTAGGGTCTTTTGGGTGCCAAGCGCAACTTGTTACTTCACTGACATGACCGCTGTTCCCATGTCGTTAACGTCCCTGCCATGAAAACCAACGGAGACGGCCTACTTTGTATGTTTCATATCACGTATATATGGATCACCCTTCATAAAAGTCGCTCTGATTGTCAGGTCAGAGTACCCACTCTACAAAAGAACAAATCATAACGTACTTTTCTTCCCCGTCCCTGTCATATAGCTTCGGTTGCAGATTTCCAGAAATACAGAGAAATTCCTGTCCATTGTTTGACCACTTGAGGTCACGAATCTATCCAGAGCCAAAACGCTTCAGTTATACAAAAATGGTAAAAAGGGAGCGCATACATGGTAGGAGCCCGCAGGCTCCCAAGTAAGGAATGGCTGACACCGGTGATCCATGCCTCCAAAATCCCATAATTTGCAATCGTAGTCATGTGAACCTGACACTATTCTCGCACCGGAGGGGTCCACAGCAAGCGCTGAAATGACTTTGAGATGGTCTTTGAGCGCGATTTCATGACTTGTCGGGATGTCGACCTCATCACTGTCGTTCATTGCATCCGGGTCATATTCAGGCTCATTTTGTTCTTCAACTGAACCAACCTCCTCGTCCTCCTCAGCGTCTCCGGGAGGCGGCTGTGGTCCAACTTCGTCGACTTCAGGAGTCGCTGCAGAGTGTGCCTGAGAAGAAGAGGGCTCCCTTGACGGCCCAAGTTTGGTAGCAGTTGGTGTAGCCGACCGCTTTCATTGCCATGTCTATAAGCTAGGCATCAATGCATGCACCAAGCCTTGACTCACCTGTTCACGCTTGTTTTTGTCGAAACGCGCGGGATCCAGTTCCCTCTTGTTCACTTGCTTTCCAAAACCGCTGATGCCCATGGCGGCCATAATATCCGCGCTGTCCATGGCGTGCAATATTAGCGTATGAGGGTTTGTAGCCAGGCAAAGCGTGCGTTAGCATCTTACATAATGCATTTCTTGAAGGAGTCACCGCATTGCGCTGACGCCATCCTCAAGTCGCCCCAATAAAGCCTTTGTCTTTGTCCTCTCATCGTCCAACACAACCATTGATTCTCGAGACATCCTTGGTCGCCCAATATTCCAAATGCTCAAACGCCAAAGACCAGCTACTCCTCCAATACCGAGTCTGCCACTTCTGGAAGAACCCTCTCCACTAGATGCTATGGTAATGGAGCGGGAGTATAAGCGGAGGCGTACGACCTCCACCTCCATCACGCCACAAGATGATCACTCGAAAGGTCGTGCAAGCAGCCCTAGACCCGTCGTTTCCCAATCAGGGAACTTCAAAGAGGATACCGAGATCTCTGTGGATAGCCAATACAAATCAGCGAACAGCATCCTGAGGGAACTGCATACGCTCCACCAGCATAGACTATTATTTACCGGTGCACTACCGGGTCATGGTGTTCCTTTCCATGTCAGTCATTTCGTGAATCCGATCCCCTTAACCCTCATGAAACTGATTTGGTCTAGTCATCATCCGTCCCTCTTTCTTCCCAATCGAAATCAAACTGTTCATCAAGTCTAGAACATTGCAAACAGACACAGTCTGAAACTGAGTCGCCATGTCGAGATGAACAGAATCAAGTCAAAGAGCGATATGAAGACACTAATAGGTATCTCAGACTCCGCTTGGGATTTCTTCAGGTTAAACTTTTGCGTTGTACAGATTACTTGGATTGACGTTTCTGTCACGGAGGAAACAGCTTGGTTTAGACGAGCAATACCCAGAATGACCTCGTGCGTCAATCCCTCGCATAGCACTGCATTTTAGATGAGATCAAGATCACATCACAACCGTTTTCTTCTGTATCACTACTCGCATTCTTTGCTCTCGCCCGTTGTCCCGCACTGCATCTGTACTACACTGCCTCAATTCCATTAATAACCCATTATGCGAAGCATGTATATTCTATTTCACTGCGCGAAATCCGAGATTTTAGTTATACGGACGTCAACGTCTCTTTCGAGTACTTGACTTAGTTCATCGTTGAGAAGGTGACCCATGGAACGGTCCTCTCTTGAATAGACCCAGGCGTCAGCTTCCTCGGAATAATCGTACCTTTTCGGACCACTGGAGGAAGATAATGGTTCTTTAAGAACCTCAGAGAGAGAAAATCAAGCGTACCTGAAAGGGGATGACAACCATATCTGCCTGTTGGGAGGTTGCTTGTTAATGACATAGGTGCCCTTGTCGCCGAGTATCAACGTTAAGACACCACTCTTGACTAAATATAAGCTAGAGCATTGTGTGTAAGTGTGGAGTTGGCACGCACATGGTATTCTACTTCATAACTCGGCCTGCCAAGGGAGTCCAGGAGTTCTTCAAGAGACGCAAGCAACGTCTCCATTGTCGCATCAGACAGCTGATGATACTGCTCCATGTCAAGATTACTACAGATAGCCGTCATTGCTCAATGTCAACCGTGAAAGTGGAACTGTGTTTAACCTTTCGTTAATATGCGGCGGTGGTGTCGTCAGCGATCGGTGTCGAGGTCGGCTATCACGAGGCGCCGCGGGCCATGACACCATTCGAGCCCTTGTGCATTGACCAAGAAGAAGCCGTTGAGATGGTACAATAGAACGCCGTGCAACTAAGCGAAGAGTTCGAGGTAGCATATCAAGTAGAAAACAGGTGTGAAAACATATTTTAGGGTTAGGTCTAGTGTCGCAATATATAGCATCAATTACGCCCGATTTCCTTGCTCACCCATTCCAGCCATGATCCTTTGTAATTATAAATACTGCGATTAAAAAATGAACCAGCAAGTCCAAGTAATGAGAGGCTGCGACTTACTTGGTGTAACCGTTTCGTTTGGCAATGTCACTTGCTGACGAACTCCGCATACCGCTGCGACAATAGAATATCACTTCCTGATCTGGTTTCGGTTTCTCGAATCCATGCTTCGCTTTGAACGCCAGCCTGCTTAGGTGCAGCGAGTCTGCGAGCGTGGAGAGTGGCAAGTTGACAGCAGAGGGTATCATGCCTTGGATAACTTCGCCCGGTTCCCGGACGTCGATGAGATAAAGATCCTTCACGATTGGGTAAGATACCATGGTTCTCTCGTTCCGGCCACAGTATACACACCTGGGTAGGACTCTGTGTTTTGGGTTTTAGCTCCTCGTACGTCAGAATGCGCGCATCCCAATCTCTCTGGAAATCGTGATTTTTATCTATAATTTCTTTTCTTGTTTGTTTGTCCGACCAGTCGGCTCTGGTAGAGTTGAAGCGGGCAGAAGGGACTGCGACAAGTCGAAGGCGCCCAACCGACGCATTTGCAAGACGAGGAGCAATACGAATTAGAGGAACGCTGTACATCGATGACAATGGGAGAGCCACGGATGACAATGGAAGAGCCACGGACGAGGATACAGTACTTCAAAAAGGTTGATAAATAAGGACGAGTGTTACCACGTGCCAAACGTCCCTCCGCTACTCTCCATTCACCCCACACGCCGCATTTCTCCTGACACACCCGATGTCTTGCCAGGGGGCGCAACTAACGCTTCTAGTCGCTCACGAGGTCACTTATTTTTGCTGGGACTCAGACCAGTTTGCTTGACTCTCGGCTCTGAATCGTTGAACATGGATCCGACGGAATTCTTCGCACTGCCTCGTTGCGGGATTCTGGATTCTAGTCGACAGCGCCCGCAGCTTGTATCAAGGGTTTAGCTGGAACGAAATCATCGCCATCGCCACCATCATAGACTAATGTAAATGGACGTGTTCTTTGGCCTTTCTATTACAGTAGTGGGTGTGCTTCTTTTCCCAACCAAATTACGAGACGACTCCCGGGGATGCTTGTTTATAATTAACGGCAGTTCATTGGCTAGCTCCTTCCATCAATACAATCAGTACATATTCACTAGCTGGCACAGGTTCAACTAACTTACCGCATTGTACTCCACCGGACATCACCGCAAGGGTTCATAACGTTCATACTCCGCTATCATATATTCAATGCGGTAACAACCTGACAACTCTTTCCCCCAAGCATCAATCATGGACGGCATGGGTAGCTCCTCGAGCTCTTCGATGAACATGAACATGACGAGCGTCATGATGGTCCCATACCTACACTTCACTGGCGGCGATTACCTCATTTTCAAGTCCCTAAGCCCAACGACAGCTGGTCAACTTGCCGGCGCTAGCATTGTCCTCTTCTTCTTAGCTTTGATAGAAAGAGGACTCGCTGCCTTTAGATCCTACCTCGAAGCCTATTGGGAGAGAAGGTTCGGGCTTTGAAAAAATTGTCTAGTGCGCCGTGCTAACTCCTTCCCCCCAGGACTCAGGCGCTGAGTTCGCGGGATGGAACTCAGATAGAAACATCAAGCAACACGCATTTTCTTTTGAAATCTTCACCATACAGTGGCGCAAAATCTACATATCGCACATTTCCGCCATTTACCCCATCTCATGATATCCCCCGAGGCATATTTCATGCATTCCAGGCGTTTATAGGTTACGGCCTCATGTTAGCAGTCATGTAAGTGACAGCGTGAAATTCTGTTCATCGTCTGATCCTTTTTATGCGCAGGACGTTCCAAGCTGCTTATATCATTGCTATCTTGATTGGATTAGGTGTTGGTGAAGTGATATTCGGGAGATTTTCCGCTGGCAGGCACAGTGGCCATTAAGATATTCGAATTTACGGACTCTACTGTCTCTTTTTTTGTCCATCATTATGTATAATCTTTGGTACCTACCAATGTCCTGCTAAGGGAGTAAAATCGTCAGTCAATCCGGCCAGTTTCAACCACTTCTTCCCCCGTGATGGGCTTTGGGAACGACTTGAGGGGTTCCCTGGAAAGCAATACATTATTAACAGTTTATAGCGGCAAAGAGCTTACCATACTCTCTAATGTCCCAAACATCTTCACTGCTTCTGTCCGATCTACGCTTAGCCCACCATTCCGCTCGTCGCTGGATCCAAACGTCCCTGCGCTCTTCAGGATGCAACGACTTTAGTGTCAAACAAAACTTGAAATCCTCGAGCTTTTGTGAACAGTCTGGTCTTTCCCCGTGTCTGTAAAGTGACTTGACCTGGGAACGGATCACTGTGGAACGACATGCTGAAATTTATAACGGATCCCATTTACTTTAACGACAAGAAAAACTTGCCATTGCATGACAGAAACGTGTCGAACAGGCTCATGCATCCTGGAATATCATCAGGGGTTGGGTATAAGCGGCGGAGATACTCCTCTTCCTGTTTCACTGCTCTGCCAAAGTCAAACTTGGACATTCGGGTAAGAGAGCGGCTACCGTGACAAATGGCGAGCACGTGTGCAGCGCCGTAGCTCTCTACTTATAAGACAGACTCTCTTCCCAAGTGTCTCATACCATGCCATTCGCTTTCAGAAACCAACCACTCAAGGGTCTATATTCCACTTATCAGGTGCTAACGACCGTCTTTCTGCGCCTTCCATGGTGGATCTTATGCTCATTACCAAGGTAAGCATATCATCCCTTGCTGCAAACGTGAACCGATGTCTGATTCACTCACCTCGCCCTGCGTAGATCCTGGAGACCCAGGCAGTCATGGGATCTAAAACGCGCTATCATGGTCAGACTTATTCGTCATTCAATCCACGCCACTGCCCAGTTCGTAAAAAACATACTTATATTGGTGGCAAGCAGGTCTTTAACAAGGGTGTCATTTTCAGGACGGGACCGTTCGTGATTAAAACACCAAATTATCTCGCTATTGAACCCGATGTGGGAGAATACGGTGTCTGGGTCGAACCCGTACCGGAACTAGTGAACGCCGAGTTCGAGGTCTTTGCTAGAGCCGTTTCGGTAGAACCCATCCGTGTTCCTGGTTACTGGATGCATAAGCGCGGTTCTGATATCAAAGTTGCATCCCCGCCTGTTCCAGGGGAGAAGGTACTTTATCGCCTCCACGGAGGTGGATATACCCGATGTTCCGCACACCCATCAGATCCAACAGCGAAGATGTCCCTCGATCTCGTGGAATTTACTGACACCCTTCATCGGGCATTCGCCGTTGAATACCGGTTGTCTTCGACAGAACCATTTCCCATAGCCGGACAGTTTCCCGCTGCCTTGTTCGACGCTCTTGCCGGATACAATTACCTCGTCAATGTCGTCGGCTTCTCGCCATCCGACATCGTTGTCTTGGGAGACTCCGCGGGAGGAAACCTCGCACAAGCCTTGACTCGATATCTGGTAGAAAATCAAAATTCCATTGACCACTTGCCCGGTCCTCCCGGTGGACTTGTCTTGGTTTCTCCCTGGTGCGACATGAGCGGTTCTCATGTCGCTCCTGGATCGGCAGTTTATCTATACAAGGACATCGATATACTTGTTTTTGCAGACGCCGATTCGTATTCTGAGAAAGCCTTTCTTGGATCACACGGATATGAAGCCGCTGTCTCGAACAAATATATCTCACCGTCCTGCAAGTCGTTGCCAGTCAGTTTCAAAGGGTTCCCTAGGATATTCATCATTGCCGGTGGAGTCGAGTTGCTCTTGGACCAGATAAGGACGATAAAGGCAAGAATGATTGAGGATCTTGGAGAAGGCGATGGCCTAAGAGAAGGTGAAGGGAAGGTGAGGTATGTTGAGGAGCCGGATGCTGTCCATGACTATCCCGTCTTCAATTGGCACGAACCTGAGAAGAGCAGGACATTGAAGGAGGTTGCCGAGTGGGTTGACGGTGCTGCTTCCTAGCTCTTTTAGGTATCCTTTCCCAGATTTGAGAGTTGAGTATAAAAAAAGAGAGAATTTTCTTGCATCTGTGGAGGGACTTGGAACACGAACGTCATAAACGATATTTTCCCTCACACTTAAATATATCATGGAATGATGGAATCCATTGCAGGCTTGTCGACTTGTTTAAATACTTGTAATTTCTCAGCCAATTCGTATGCTTTGTTTTTGTTTGAATTTTGTTTTTTATTTTTTTGCAAACGACTACATGACCAGATTCATACGACATACATATCGGGTCGACTACCGCGCAAAAACTGTCAAGCGAAAAACTACGGGACATTCCTGATGGTGCGGAGAATTATTAATCAAGACCGGGTCAGCCACAAAGGACAAGAATATCTCCAGAGTCGTTAGGGATGGGCATCTCTTCTCCTCCGTTCTTCCTTTCGGACTGATTACCGATTGATGAGGGTCGTCGGTCGTAGAGGTTTACGCTCTTGGGAGGTGGCGTGGTGGCCGCCGCCACCACAGTTTACATACTTCTGGTTGCTGCAGTCGCACGATATCCGTGCAGGCATTTGATACTGTGGACAGACGTCGGAGCCAATCTGTGCACCAAGATAAGTTTGTTCGTGACCTTCTAGGCCCAAAGCGCAGACTTTTATTGAACCAAATATAAACGAGATCGCCGATCACTTACCAGAACGCCAGTTCTCGCCGTATTCGGGCTACGGGAAGTATATCAATCGTATGCCGTCACACATAAATATTCCGTTGGCAGCTTGGTCTCGTCAGACCATGTCCGAATTCGCCTTCAGAAGCCAGCCACTGAAAGGTCTATATCTCACTTACTAGGCGTTGACAATTCTCCTCTTGCGCCTTCCTGGTGGATTGCTCGCTCATGATTAAGGCGAGCAGCCTATACAGCGAATGTAGTGGCTCTACCAGCCTATGCAAAAATATCACTACCCCGGGCTCCAAGAACTCTTGCGCTGGGATTAGTTGGCTTGACAGCGACTCTGTCATTCTAGCGCGTCGAATGTGCATATTAGATATTGCTTTGACTCGATAAAATGAAAACCGGTTGCGAAAGCACTCCGAGATATGTTCGAGGACCCCGGAGAATATCACCCAAGACTGTTCCCCAGTGCGAACAAAAACTGGGGTTTTTCGGCTGTGGTCGTATCCGGACAAATCTATTAGGACATTTCACCTCTTTTCTTCCAGCTGTCCTATATTTGGTCAACACGATTAGTTTGGTCACCTCGTCATATCTCAGCATACACCTTTTCTCTTCTTACATACCTTATACCTAGCCTCTTGGACTTTGTCCGAACTACTTCCAACTAATTTGAGCTGCCTTTTGTGTGCTGTAAAAATGATGAATTTTAGTCTTGATATCATGTTTGCTGAAAAACTTGTTGCATACACTTCAAGGTCTATATCGGGCTCAGGTTTAAAGTAAGTGAGGAAGAGCAGTGTACATGTGTGCTGAAATAATAAAATATGACGAGTGACTGAATTAAATAACTTGAACTTGAACGTGTAGCACACGGCGCACGCACTTGGGATAAATTTCTGCTTGACAACTTCTTCTCGTCATACCATGTCATTCGCCTTCAAAAACGAACCGTTGAAAGGTCTATACCTCAAGACCTCACTTACCAGGTGTTGGCAGTTCTCTCCTTACTCGCTCATTGGAATAGAGCGCATTCATGGTAGGATCCCGCAGGCTCCCAAGTAGTAAGGAATGGCTAACACCGGTGATCCATGCCCATAATTTGCAATCGTAGTCATGTGAACCTGACACTACTCTCGCACCGGAGGGATCCACGGCAAGTGCTGAAATGACTTTGAGATGGTCTTTGAGCACGATTTCATGACATGTCGGAAATTCGACCTCTTTACCGTCGTTCATTGCATCCAGGTCATATTTTGTTCTTCAACTGAAACCTCCTCGCACTCCTCAGCGTCTCCGGGAGGTGGCTGTGGTTCTACTTCGTCGACCTGATCACTGGTTGAAATTTAAACGGATCCCATTTACTCTAAAACTTGCCATTGCATGACAGGTTCATGCGTCATTAGGGGTTCGGTATCGGCGGAGATACTCCTTCCTGTTTCACTGCTCTGCCAAAGTCAAACTTGGACATTCGGGAACAGTGTAAGTGGCGGGAGTGCGGCTACTGTGACACATGGCGAGCACGTGTGCAGTGCCGTAGCATTCTACTTGTAAGACAGGCTCTCTTCCCAAGTGTCTCATGCCATGGCATTCGCATTCAGAAACCAACCACTAAAAGGTCTATATTTGACTTATCAGGCGCTGACGACTGTCTTTTTTCGCATTCCATGGTGGATCTTGTGCTCATTACCAAGGTATATCATCCCTTACTGCGAACGTGAACCAATGTGTAGCTCACCCACCTCGCCCTGCGTAGATCCTGCAGGCCCAGGCAGTCATGGGATCTAAAACGCGTTGTAATGGTCAGACTTATTCGTCACACAATCCTCGCGACCACCCAGTTCGTAAAAAACATATTTATATTCACGGCAAGCATGTGTTTAACAAGGGTGTCGTTTTCAGGACGGGACGGTTCTTGAATAAAACACCAGACTATCTTGCTATTGAACCCGATGTCGGGGAATACGGTGTCTGGGTCGAACCCGTACCAGAACTGGTGAACGCCGAGTTTGAGGTCTTTGCCACAGCCGCTTCAGTAGAACCCATCCGTGTTCCTGGTTACTGGATGCACAGACGTGGCACTGATATCAAAGTTGGATCTCCCCCGGTCCCAGGGGAGAAGGTACTTTACCGCCTCCACGGAGGTGGATACACCCGTTGTTCCGCACATCCATCAGATCTAACAGCGAAGATGTCCCTTGATCTTGTGGAATTCACTGACACCCTTCATCGGGCATTCGCCGTTGAATACCGGTTGTCTTCGATAAAACCATTTCCCATAGCTGGGCAGTTCCCCGCTGCCTTGTTCGACGCTCTTGCTGGATACAATTACCTCGTCAATGTCGTCGGTTTCTCGCCATCCGACATCGTTGTCTTGGGAGACTCCGCGGGAGGAAACCTCGCACACGCTTTGACTCGATATCTCGTAGAAAACCAAAATTCCATTGACCACTTGCCCGGTCCTCCCGGAGGACTTGTCTTGGTTTCTCCCTGGTGTGACATGAGCGGTTCTCATGTCACTCCGGGATCGGCAGTTTATCTATACAAGGACATCGATATACTTGTTTTTGCAGACGCCGATTCGTATAATGAGAGAGCCTTTCTTGGACCACACGGATATGAAGCCGCTGTCTCGAACAAATATATCTCACCGTCCTGCAAGTCGTTGGAAGTAAGTTTCAAAGGGTTCCCTAGGATATTCATCATTGCCGGTGGAGTCGAGTTGCTCTTGGACCAGATAAGGACGATAAAGGCAAGAATGATTGAGGATCTTGGCGAAGGCGATGGCCTAGGAGAAGGTGAAGGGAAGGTGAGGTACGTTGAAGAGCCGGATGCTGTCCATGACTATCCCGTCTTCAATTGGCACGAACCTGAGAAGAGCAGGACATTGAGGGAGGTTGCCGAGTGGGTTGACGCTGCTGCTTCCTAGTTCTTTTAGGCATCCTTTCCCAGATTTGAAAGTTAAGTACTTAAGTATTGCATCTGTATACAACATGGAATGACGAAATCAACCTGTTCTTTATTTGACTTTATTTGTTGCGAACACCTGCCACGCAAAAACCTCGAGCATGCGGATTAAGACTCCTCCGTTCGACACCCTTCTTCATTTCGTGAGGGGATCTACGGATGGACTGATCAGCGATGATGGCCGTCGTCTTCCTACGATCGTACCAGTTCTTGAAGCTTGAATAGTGGAGGTGGCGTGGTGACCGCCACCGCAGACTCTGCAGTCGCATGATTTACCCGTATTCGATACTGTGGACAGACATCGGAGCTAATTCGTGCATCAAGAGAAGACTCAACTTCTTGATCGCCGATTAGTATGGAGCATACTTACCAGAAACTGCCACAGGTTCTCACCGTATGCGGGCTGTAACCGACATACTCGGGAAGCACATTAATCATATGCTGTCATATCTCTTGTGCCCATACTTATAAAGTTCCGTTGACAGCTTCGTCTCGTCTGACCATGTCATTCGCCTTTAGAAACCAACCACTGAAAGGTCTATATCTCACTTATCAGGCGTTGATCATTCTCTTCTTCCTCCTTCCGTGGTGGATTATTCGCTCATTATTCAGGTGAGCAGCCTATACTGCGAGAACGAACTACAAGGAATTATTAAATCACCCTGATAGATCCTGGCGACCCAGACCATCATGGGGCATTAAGAGAGCTGTGATAGTCAATTTCATTCGTCATTTCATCTATATCGGCACTCAGTTAGTGAAAAAAATGTGCTGGTATTGGTTCCAAGTGGTTCTAACAGCTAGCTTTATCTAGGACAGGACCGTTGTTCAGGACTCCAGACTATCACAATATTGAACGAGACGTGGGTGATTACGGCGTCTGGGTCAAAGCCGCACCAGAACTAGTAAAGGGCGAGCTCGAAGCTTTTGCTACCGCTGCTTCAGTGAAACCCTGCACTCTTCCTGGTTACTGGGTCCACAAGCGCGGTTCGGATATCAAGATCGCATCTCCTCCTGTCCTGGGTGAAAAAGTGCTTTATCGCCTCCACGGAGGCGGGTACACTGGCTTCTCGGCCCACCCATCGGACCTAAGCGCGACGATAGTACACGATCTCCCGAAATTCGCTGATGTTATTCGGCGGGTATTCTCCATCGAATACCGCTTGTCTTCGACGAAGCCATTCCCTGTAGCAAACCCATTCCCAGCTGCCTTGATCGATGCTCTTGCTGGCTACAATTACCTTGTCCACGATGTTGGTTTCTCTCCCTCTGATATTATTGTCTTCGGAGACTCGGCCGGCGGGAATCTCGCACTTGCGTTGACCCGACACCTCGTTGAACACAAGGTTGACCATATGCCTGCACCTCCCGGAGCACTTGTTCTGGTTTCGCCATGGTGCGATTTGAGTGGTTCGCATGACAACCCAGGAGGCACATTTGATCGATTCAAGAATGTCGATTATCTTCTCATCAGAGGAGCAGATACATATCATCAAGTAGCTTTCCTAGGACCACATGGATTTGAAGCTGCTAAGAACAAATACATCTCACCTTCTTACAAGTCGTTGACCATCGATTTTAAGGGGTTTCCAAGGACATTCATCGCTGCAGGGGGGTCCGAGATGTTTTTAGATGAAATAAAGACTCTTAGAGCAAGAATGGCTGGAGATCTTGGCGAAGGTGATGGCTTGAGTGAGGGCGAAGGAAAGGTGAAGTACTTCGAGGAGCCGGATGCTATCCATGACTATCCTCTCGCCAACTGGCATGAACCTGAGAAGACCAGAACTTTAAAGGAGATTGCCAGATGGATAGATGTTGCCGCTAGTCCTGTAGACCAGTCCTTAGAGTCTTAGTTACACATGGACCTCCTGTTCGTATCTTACATAAGTAATGCATGCTTGGCCACCCTGATCCGCATCATTAGGCGGAATAAAAAACTTTTTTCATTGCTTTGTGGCTTTAAAAAGAATCATGAATTCCGTAATTAACCCAGCCAGCAATGCGTCTTTCACTCGCCGTTATTTCTGTTTTCTTTGTCGCTGTAGCGAATGCTCACTTCTTGCTCGATTTCCCTCTACCAAGAGGTGCTTTCGTGGACGATCAAGAAACCAATTTTTGCGGTCAGTAAACATGTCACTTTGACCCTGGTAATATTCATCTTACACAACTTTTCTCTAGGCGGCTATGCTAACGCCACTACCAATCGTACGGCCTACCCCTTAGCTGGTGGATACTTCAGTATATTCTCGGCGCATCCGCAATGGACCCGCGAGTCTTTTGTTTTATTTTTTCTTTCCCGATCGCTGATTGCCGGTAATATATAGTCGGTGTATTCCTCGCTACAGACGCTGCCAACACGTTCGACGACTTTAAGCAGATAAAGCCTTTCTTCACACAATCAGGCGAAGGCGATTTCTGCTTTCCGCTCAACTTTACCTCCCCGAATGCAACTGGGTTGACCAACGGTGAAAATGTCACTATTCAGGTAAGACTCTAGGCAGGCAAGGGTCATATTGAATTTGACAATCATTATTTTCCTGAATAGGTCGTTTTTGATGGTGGCGATGGCACGCTGTACCAAGTACGTCGGTGATAATTCACTTGGCAGAAAGGGACTAACAATCTGTTTTGCTTAGTGCGCAGACTTGACGCTTTCCAACACCGTCCAGCTATCTAATGGCTCTACAAGCCCGTGCAGCAATCAAACTAATACCACCACCACGGGTAGCACGGGCAACTCAGCCGCAGGACTAGCGGTTGGGACTGAGTTTGTTACTGTTGCGCTGGGATTAGCTGGCTTGGCAGCGGCTCTATCATTCTAGCGCGATCGACTGTGCATATTACAGTAAATGAAAACCGTTTTGCGAAGCACTCGATATGTTCGAGGACATCACCCAAGGCTGTTCCCCAGTGGACAAAGACCTGGGTTTTGAGACCCAGCGACTGTAGTCCTATTAGGACAAATGGGCGGAAAATAGGCCTAAAGCCGTTTCCGGTTGTCTTTGTTTTTTCTTTCCTTCCATTCTTTCTTTTTCTTCGATCCTTACACTGTCCTATACCAAAGTATGCTTACCTTAAGTGCCGAGGTCTCTCCACCCGACAATGATTATTTCATGCATTTTTCGACATGCGTAACAGGCTTCTCCTATTTTAGGTACATGCACTTGTTCGCGTCGCGAGGAATCAACCGAAAGTTGACGAGCGGCGCACTCGGTATTGCCATAGTTTCAGATAATAATAATTTCAAGCAAGGCGCTTGCGACAACACCTAGTATTTATATGGCTGGAGAATGCATTCAAGCACTTCTTCGCGAGTGGCAGTAGTTAACAAACTTCTATTGCTTTACTATAGCAATACTGTACCAAAATCCGCGACTATTAAACTCCGAAGGAAAGTAGCGGGCTTTGCGGCGACAGTGCACGATACAGTTATAAATGTCTGCTTGCCAGCTTCTTCTCGTCATCCCATGTCATTCGCCTTCAGGCACCAACCGTTGAA
>KN818223.1:955655-1070419 GCA_000827485.1 Amanita muscaria Koide BX008
CACTGCAGTCCGGTACATACATAACGTGCATCATAAGGTACATTATAATGACCCCGAATATTATATAGCAGCCACACACTTATAAATGTCCTTTCTTGTCATACCATGTCATTCGCCTTCAGGCACCAACCGTTGAAAGGTCTATACCTCACTTACCAAGCGTTGATAGTTCTCTTGTGCCTTCCGTGGTGGATTACTCGCTCATTACTAAGGTGAGCAGCTTATGCCTCCGGAACAAATTACAAGGATCGCTGAACTCACCCCGATAGATCTGGGAGACCCAGGCAATCATGGGGCATTATCAGAACTCTAGTGCTTGATTTCGTTCGCTATTATCTCTTTGTCGGATCTCAGTTAGTAAAAAGAAACATACTCGTATCGATGATAAGCCGTTCTAACAGCTAGTTCCAATTAGGACGGGACCATTGACGAGGATTCCAAACCATCGCCAGATCGAACAAGATGTGGGTGAATACGGCGTCTGGGTCAAAGCCGTGCCAGGATTAGTAAAGGGCGAGCTAGAAGCGTTCGCTGCCGCTGCTTCAGTGAAATCCACCACTATTCCTGGTTATTGGATTCACAAAAGCGGTACAAATATCAAGATCGCATCTCCCCCTGTCCCTGGTGAAAAAGTGCTTTATCGCCTCCACGGAGGAGGGTACACTGACTTATCGGCTCACCCATCGGACGTAACTGCGACAGTGTCATACGAGCTCCCGAAATTCACCGGTGCCATTCGGCGGGTATTCTCCATCGAATACCGCTTGTCTTCGACGGAACCATTCCCTGTGGCAAATCCATTTCCAGCTGCCTTGATCGATACTCTTGCTGGCTACAATTACCTTGTCCACGATGTTGGTTTCTCTCCCTCTGATATCATTATCATCGGAGACTCGGCCGGCGGGAATCTCGCACTTGCGTTGACCCGACACCTCCTCGAACACAAGGTTGACCATATGCCTGCACCTCCCGGAGCACTTGTTCTGGTTTCGCCATGGTGCGATTTGAGTGGTTCGCACGAGACTCCAGGGTCCACAGCTGTTTTATTTAAGAATGTGGATTATCTTGACGCAGGAGATAGTGCATATGAACTGAAGGCTTTCCTAGGGCCGCATGGATTAGAGGCCGCTGCGAAGAACAAATACATCTCACCTTCTAGCAAGTCGTTGACCATCGATTTTAAAGGGTTTCCAAGGACATTCATCACTGCAGGGGGAGCGGAGATGCTTCTGGACGAGATAAAGACCCTTAGAGCAAGAATGACTGAGGATCTTGGTGAAGGAGATGGCTTGGGTGAGGGCGAAGGAAAAGTTAAGTATCTCGAGGAGCCAGATGCCGTCCACGATTATCTAATCTTTTGGTGGCATGAACCTGAGAAGACCAGAACTTTGAAGGAGATTGGCAGATGGATAGATATTGCATAGACCAGTCCTTTGTTACGCACAGACCTCCTGTTCGTCGGTAGCCCAAGCTGTAAGGACAACGAATTCCTTCATCAACGCAACTGGCAATGAAAACGTCTGTCACTCGCCGTTCTACACAGTGCTCACTTCTTGCTCGATGGAAGCGACAACAGTAAATGTTCCTGACTCATAATGCCAATCGTGCGGCTTATCCCCGTTAGTCTTCGGCCAGACCCCTCCAGACCCGTGCGTTTCAAGCACTCTGTTTTCTTCCGACCGCTGATTGCCAGTAATATATACGTGCTGCCAACACGTTCGGCGGCTTTAAGCAGATAAAGCCAGCAGTCAGGCGAAGGCGATATTTGCTTCTCGCTCAACTTTACTTCGCCCAATGCAACAATGGTGAAAATACCACAAGGGATTTGACAATCATTATATCCTTGGATAGGTGTGGCGGATGCACGCTGTACCAAGGACGTTTAGTGATAATTACAGTACTTAGCCTTCTTCGCGGAAAGTTGACTAAACTACATAATTTGCAGAGTGCGCGGACTTGACACTTCCCAACACCGCCCAGCTGTCCAATAATTCTGCCAGCCTGTGCAGCAATCAAACCAATTCCACTACTGGCAGCACGGGCTCCAGCAATTCAGCGGCAGGACTAGCGGTTGAGACTGAGTCTGTTACTGTCGCGCTGGGATTCGCGCTATCACTTTACATAGCGACTGTGCTTAGGTACTGCGTCGGCTCAATCAATGAATTCCGTTTTGCAAAAAAGCTTATCATCGTACTACGTAAGAACTGGGGGGAGCTGATTAAACAATTTCGGGGGTAATGCCGCGTGCAAATCGCAAGGTGTACAAGCCTGCAGCCCTGCACAGGTGCAGTACATGAACTTTTGCCTTATGAAGTGTGAACCTCCTATTACACCCGCGGTCCTTCACAATGTACATCCTGATTCGCAGAATGGACAGGGTTACATGGAGTTCGGGTTATTAATCCACACCAAAATCAAAAGTGGGGAGGGGACTAAGAAGGTCTCCAGCGGTAGCCGACCCACATTGAAGCTAATCTCATGCATATAAACCTGAATAAGCGACTGTAAAGCCAACTCATCAGTAATATGTATTACATATGTCAAAGATGAGGTGTTTGCCGTGACTAACCGGGACTCGATTCGACATCTTTAAGGGGATAAGATATATGAAAGCGGCTAGAATGTCTGTTATCGTAGACGCGCCGAACGTCTTCGACTTCGGTATTCGTTACAAATCTAAATATCTTCTATTCGGATGTAGGGGACGACATTGGATCCTGTGATAAAACAAGTTTAGACATGCCGTACGGATGTGTGCTAGAAGGATAACCGGTGCGAGTAGATAAATATCAGCATCCCTAGGCGCGTACCTCCCGCCACGTCATACAGATCAAACAACTTCTTCACTTTCATAATTCATGTTCTGTCGTAGTCGTTGGCGGCGAAAAGAGATCCCGTGGGAGGTAGTGGGAGCCCATGAGGTTGACCCTGTTCGGATGTTCGATGAAGATGAAGGTGAGTTTGGCCTACGTTACAAGGCACCCTCTGATGAGAAGCAGATCTTGACATCAGGGCTATTGGTAACAGAGTCATCAGGAGGACCTATTTCTTTAACATAAGAGAGCAGAATGGTGGCAACATAGTCCAAAGTGCTGTCATCTTTGCGCGCCAACTCTTGATAAAGGAGATCCAGACGAGGGGTTTTAACGTCCTCCTATATGAAAGGCGAGTCTTCCGTTATTAACGGTGGGGAAGCTTCTGATCGAGCAATGTGGATGATTCAGCTGGGGCGCAGTTCTATATCGTCGCGGTAATCAACATCGAGTCGAAGTTCGGTATCGCGGCATGCGTGAGTACCCTTGAGTACCCTTGGTTACTTTGGCTCGTCGTCCTGACCTTGATGTGACGCGCAGCGGCTCGCATAGTCGGTAAAGTCCATGATACCAATCCGCCATGTCTTGGTATACTCCAGGCATAGATGTAAGAGGAAATTGTAGGATAGCAGGGCCCAAGTTTGTCAAAGTTATGTATATGATAACGGTATTCGTTCTTTCCAGTATCCGGAATCGGGTTTTGCTAGATTGCGAGGTTTTCGGCCACGCCTTTGTGATGCCACTGTGATACTCCGGGGAACTTGCCTGAAAAGCAAAGATTCGACCTGATGGCATCAAGCCCTGATCATGCGTGTAAGGAGATCGGCATTACCAAGCTCCGTGCAGGGCGTATTTTGGAGAACATATATATGCCCTTAGTTGCCGTTGCTTTCCAGAAGCGCCCTGCTTTTGAATGCTCTTTGCCCTCTCCAATTCAAAAGGAAAGCTCTGCGATTGTATTCGAAGCATGTCAGGCCCAGCGCACACCCACAAATCGTTCAGACAAGCAGAAATTACCCATAGTGGATCTCGTATCATCAGCAGTGATATCTTCGCTTGCGAGGGCGCCGTCAATACACATCGATTGCTTGCCTTGACTCGCAATGATATGTATCGACTTGCGCGTCATCACGGATGGAACGCACTAGTAGAAGAAAAGTAAGTCGGATCATAAAACTCCACGAGCGCCTTGGAATGACCTTTTTTGACAGATGGAGATGTAAAATCTTGTCGAAACAAAAGGGGAAAAGAAGAAAATACACCGTCAAAGTATGTTGATCACTTTGTCCCCGACAGCAGGCGCTGATGGTCTCCTAGGTGTGCTATGAAGCAACAATAGCACGGTCATCAACACACATTGTCGTACGCGACCCTGTGGCTCTCACGTCCGCAAAAGGCGTGGACGGCATCATGACAATCCTGAGACGAGAAGCCAGACAAAAGGTCACAGACGGTCGCCAAGCCTGGCTGGCAAAATTTATGCCATGGTCTCAAGCCTGGATAACCTGGGAAGGTTGTACCGCGATGTCATGAACCGCGCTCTATAATCAAACAGTTTTTGATACCCAGGAAAGATTTACTGTACATTACTGTACGATTTAGTTTGGACATTCACGTCGCTTTTTCAATTTTGCTTGTACTTCTCATTGCATAGCCAAGCCATGACTGATAGTTAGGGATTAATAGGTACTCAAACAAATAGGGTTAATAGGGAATATGCTCACTTCGTCGTAAATGCTGATGTTGTTAACACTCAAAAGTTTCAAACCAAGCCAGAGGATTCCAGCCGTCATGCCACTACCACAGCTCGTAACGACAGGAATCTTGCCCTTGATGACCAACTCAGCACGCTCAGAGCCTATCGCATTCTCCAACGCATCGCGAAGCTCTGACGGTGGTAAGAATGTGGTGTATTCAGTTCCATCTTCGGATGTATGCTTCTTCAAGAAATCATTAAACTGGAGTGAAAGTGAGTGCGGAATGTGACCCGATGACATGCCAGGTCGTGGCTCAGGGTCCGTGCCAAGAAACCTATGAAGATGAGTAAGGGATGGAGTACCGTGAAAAGTACACACCTGCCCTTGCTGCGTGCATCTAAAACGAGTTCAGCGGTGGGATCGGTAGCAGGGTCCAAAGTCGAATTGGAGACAATTTGCTCATAACCTGGCGCAATCAGGGAAAAAGGGGGGACGTTGTATAGGTTGTGGACTTACTGCGCGTCGCATCCGTGTTTAATGTGGGAGTCGGATAAGTGGACGGCTCTACAGGAGAGGGGGACCCTTCATCGATTGGGAATCCTTCCAGGTGCCAAAGTGGTAGACCGCCGTCGATGATACTCGAATTGGTATGCCCAAAGGACCGGAACATGAATAGTGCTCTAGGAGACGAGAAAACTCCACGTGTATCATATCTATACGGTAGTGAGTACACGTCCAGGGTTGGACTTGCTACGACTTACATGATAACATGCGAAGAAGGCTCAATGCCAAACTTTTCTGTTTAAAGAGCAGGTTACCTGACTTGCTGGCCATTCCGATATGATTTTATCCGCACCACACGCGTCTGCAAACATCCGTGCAGAGGGCATCATATGGGGCATCCCGAGTTCATGGGGACTTGCAACTTCATCAAGATCTAAGAATCGTGCCCCGGGCAGACGCCGAGCAGCAAACTCTTGTCGTGGATTGCCGGGCCAGTTTGGCATGATCCAAGTCGCGTCCAAAAGGCGGACAGAGGAATCATTTGACTTGGTCAGAGCACGAACCTGGGTGGGGGTAAGCAAGAGTGGAGCAGCCTTTGAAGACATGGTCCTGGCGATGAACGACCTGGTCGGGAGGGCGCGGATGGAATTGAGGAACATGTGGAAAATACGCGTGACTGGCGTCGGTAAACCTCCTCTCCCGTAATGCCATCAGACCAAAGTACCTGGCTCATCGCTGTTCCACAAGACGGCGACTCAGAAGGACTTCTACAAGAACTGTCCCCGAAGCTACAAAACCAGGCCAAGCTCCCCAGCCGGAATATTGCTGAATTGGCCATCCCTTCCTTCAAGGTTATCTAACTAAGATTATTGGCGGGATTATTATTCATTCGCATGCCGACAATAGACAGGGACCCTCGACTCCCTCCTTTCACTTTCTGAAGACCTACCAAAGTTTGATGTATCATTCACGGCCACCGTTGCCAAGACTGTCGACACGCTTCGCAGCTTGGTGAACAACGATCCGGTGAAACTGGCTCAGCATATCCGTGTAGATGAACAGCCGGTAGATCATTATCTCCTTAACGGGTGGAAGTGGAACGAAGGCAGATATGGCATTAACAAAAGTCTGCGCGAGCTTGTGGATATCCTGAATCAGGTGCGATTACATGCACGTCCTTGAGCAATTCGCCTAATCCTGATCCAACGCAGGAGATGACATCCATCGATAGCATAATGAAGGCGAAGCTTAATAACTACAACCTCGTCAAGGGCAGCCTCGTTCAGATGCAGCGTAAGAAGACGTGAGGCTCACTACCACACCGATCCTGTTTGCAGACACTCATACCATCTGACAGAGGAAACCTTTCCGTACGATCACTGGTGGACATCGTCTCGAAGGAAGATTTTGTAGATTCGGAGTACCTGGAGACGATACTAGTTGCCGTCCCGAAGTAATTGCTCTTCCTCTCATTCCGATGCCAACGTTCACCATATCCGAGGCCTCTTGCGAAGACATGGAATACCAAATATGAGCGCTTGACTCAATATGTCGTTCCGCGCTCGGGAAGGTAATTCTTGTCATTAGCGCGTCTTTGCCAAGTCCCATTCTCATATGACAGACTGGTGGCATCGGATGACGATTTTTCGTTATTCAGCGTCGTTATATTCCGCAGAGTTCAGGACGAATTCTTCCAAAAGTGTCGGGAGAACAAATACATTGTTCGAGATTTCGTCTACTCTGATGAAGAAGCGGAACGACAAAGAGAGGAACTGGAAAACGCCGCTGTGACTGAGAAAGAGCTATGGGTCAGTTCCATCCATCCGTCACTTTCTGGATTTAATATAACAATGCTAGGCGGAACTTTTACGCCTTTCACGAGTCAATTTCTCCGAGGCGTTCCAGATTTTTGTACATCTCAAGGTTACGCGTCTAGTCGTCGAGAGTGTACTACGGTACGGTCTTCCCGCCCAATACAGCGGCATTGTTATCAAGGTACGACTCGATACAATCGATTTTACACCCGCGATATACCATTCACACTTGGCTTCTAGCCCGAGCCGAAAACAGTCAAGAAGGTTTTCAATGTCCTGCAAGCTCAGTTTGCCTATCTCAAGCCAAGATCAAACGCTCCTGGAACGGCCAAAGGGACGGAGAACGCAGACTTTGTTGGTGAATACCAGTCATTACTAGATCAGGAGTATTATGATTTTGTCATGTACGATGTACCTTGGATCGTGAATTGATCCTTAGTTGTGGTTTGGATTATTGCAATATGGATACAGTATGGATTAAACTGCAGATAGCTAAAGGGAGCCTGACGCGAGACAGAATTGCGTGAATGATTATACAGAGCATAGGACTGCATCCTCCTTACCCACAACATGACTAGAGAATTCAAACGACCCAGAGTCAATGAGACGCTGCATCAATATATCGCCGAAGGCCGTCACAGGCGTCAACACACCACCTCTTTGTCCCATTGGTGGGAGATGAGATCTGGCTGAGTATGTGGCTGTGGTTTCTTCCGAATTGGCGGAAACAGGTGGTAAAAGGAGCGACAAGGCGCTTTCTGATATCATGGCTATTGGCGCACACTGTCAAAACAAAACAAAAATATAGAAAGAGGTATTTACTGGCTGTTCTGAGATTTCCTGGGCTTCCCCTGATGATGATCGAGGTCTTAACGTGGATGGGTGGATTTGTGGCGGAGGTGGTGAGGTTTGTCCCGATGAGGTATCCCTTTTCCATTTCCCTATTGTAATTTAGAAAAAATTAATGTAAAAAAGTTGCTCGTTGAACTCAACTCGTCTGATGGGCCTTCTCCTGGACTGGGCACGAGCTTTCTGGCAAGCATACGGATCTAGCAAACGACAGTGAGATTTACATTGCGCGGGTGAATTCGGTGTTGCACTTACAGGCTTGACGTAAGCGAGCAAGAGGGCTCCAAGTGCAAGCCCATAGGATAAGACCAACGCTTGCCAGGTCGAGTTCGTGACGAGAAATTCGTCATATTTGAACATGGGCCCGTATCGTTGCTTTCGGGTCGGTGTCATTATATGAGATGCAAGCGCCCCTTGTTTCAATTCGTCGACTTCTGCCCGCGCTTCTAGAAGCCCGAAGGTTCGTTGCACGATGGCGGCATTAATCCCGCGCATCACGAAATAACCACCGGTGAGTGGTTTCTCCCCTGGGATGCGAAGATTGTACCATGTTTGGAACATAGGTGTTGGGATACCAGGCACTATCGACTTCATCAACATGATTACCGCAAGGTATGAGATGCAGCATACCTGGGCTCAGAGCATAAGGTCGACTGGAGTGTATAAACTTTTCCATGTCTCCGTCAAATAATGATAGCGCGGTATGTATAGTTCCTCCAGATAGACGACTTGCTCGTTGATATGCGGTAAGCGACTCTGCTATGGAGCTTCCCTTTCCAGTGAAATCAATGTGCCCAGCTTGCTCAAGTGCGGCTTTAAGCGTCTTGTTAGCAAGGTATGCAGTCAGATCAGATGGGACAGAGTCCATTCCACAACAAGGGACGATGATGGCCCCCTTCTGTACAGCTGCATAATCGAACCTGCGGAAAGTCAAATCGAGAATAGTCGACAGTTCAAAGCGGAACGCACTCTTTTATGATATCGTGCACCCACGCAACCTCTCCAGTGAGGTCGACATAATTCACTGCGTTCCTCACGCAGGCTCTCACGACTGGGGTGCCATGGAGTGCAAAAGGACCGACGGCATTAATTATGACCCTGGCCGATTTGACGACCTCTTCAACGTTATTTTTGTCATCGGCGTTGAATTCTAAGACTCCAACGTCCGATGGCAAGGACAGTCCTTCAACCAACTGGTCAAGTTTGTTTTTTGAGCGAGCTGCGACGGCCCATGAGAAACGACCGCGTTGAGGGTGGGATGCAAGATAGCGTGCGATGAGTCTGCCGTTGAAGCCGGTGGCGCCGAGTAAAATAATATCAGGCATTCTTAGCGGTTACGAGGAAGATGGTCACTGGATGGGGTCAATTCTCATTACCCTTAAGTACTGCGGGTAACCGTCAGATGCCACACTGTCGAGTTTTCGCCTCCGACCGGTACGCGGATGGGGTTCGATCTCGGGTACTTGATCGCAAGCCTTCAAGGTTATCCATTCCTCACTCTCGAATTGTCCAAGGTCCGGGCCAGTCCGAGTCCGGGTTTTTTTTCGGACTTGGGCTTAAGTATAGGTCCAGGACCCAGTCTAGACCTTGGAATATCCAGGATTACATCGCAAGCAGCTCATCATAGGCAAAGACTGGCCAAGATGGGCGAGGTCGATTTTGTTGGCATATGATTCCCAAGGATGCACACCGGCTTCTCCATTTAGAGAGATAAGACCCGATGTTTCAACATCGTTAGACATAATTTACTAACCAGGAGGAGAATGCTTCCGTGAAGAAGCTGAAACGCTCGTGGACGACCGCCGAGCCGGAACCGACTCGGAGACTGTTACTTCGATCATAAAACCCCCGCACTGAGAGAGGTAAGGATACAAGCAGCGGAACGAGCTCAAGAAGACGTCAATCGCCAGAGAGGCGTCTACTTGGGAGTGATGGAACGAGTGACTAATTGTCCCTGATCGACTGATCGACTGTGTACGCGTTATTTGTTTAAATTCTTATTTCGCTACAATCGAGGCTACATTGTCCAAATCATCCAGAGTTACACTTCTTTAAATTGTGCAATTCTTGTGTCCACGTCGCTGAGAATCCTCAATGTTTCGTTCTGCCGCAAAACGGTGAGTACAGTATGATGGAACGAATGAGGTACTTACCCATATCTTATTCTGCAAATTCTTTCCTTGTTCGCTGAGGACGAAGTCGCTGGGTTCAGCAACTTGAAATGCATTTATATAGGCGCCGCGCAGGTTCTCCTGATCAGCCCCCCCCAGGGCAGCCCACACAAGCTTGCGGCTGCCTTCTTCTGTTGTGAAAGCCAACAGCTTGTCCATGCCTTGAAGCACAAAGCCCGTGAACCCTTTCAGCTCTCTGCGTATCTCGGATATGCAGTAGCCTGGGTTCACGGTATTGACGATGATTGGTTTGTCCGCCAAGTGATCTGCCAGAGAGCGGGTGAAAAGTACGTTAAGGACTGCGAAATAAGCTCCCAGTTGTAACAGAGACAAGAGTGAAGTCCTCACGTTTTGTATCCGGATAACGACGCCCCATTACTCTGATTAGTAGATCAGAGGAGATCCATCCATTCACACAACAGTTTAGACATACTTATCCGTGCAGTATTCCTTACTCGACAGAACTTGTAGGGGCTGTTGATTTTCTAATACTTGCGTATCAAGAGATGTCCAAAAATGCATCTCACTGCTGACTAAAACCACGCGTGGTTGCACTGAATGGGTTTGTGCAGTCTCTATCATTCGGGGAACGAGCCGTAGCGCGAGCAATGAGGGTCCAAGGCAGTTGACTTGCAAACTGTCAGAGTGTCAGTCAGACCACACCATACATTTCAAGCTTCTCACCTTGATTCCCATCCGTCCTTTGTAGACCTATAGTCACGAGTAACTATAGCCGCGTTCAAAACCAGATAATCTAGCCGCCCTTCTTCCTTTTCATATTTGTCTGCAAAGGACTTGACTGACGCAAAATCAGCGAGATCGATAAGCCAGAGTTCAGCTCCATCGTAGCCTGTCTCCTCCTTCAAGCCTGTGTATTTTTGAACACAACGTTATCATATCATAGCTGGGATTGAACTTACGGGATAAAGCTGCTGTTCCCCTTCCTGAATCACGACAACCAAGGATGAGCCGGCCAGGATTCATCCTGGCAAAATGCTTTGAAGCCTCGAAACCAAGACCTGTGTTAGCCCCTATAACGACCACAGTTTTGCCTGTGAGGTCGACGGAGACTACAGGCGGTACAGGGCGCCGGCATTGATCACGAATGAGGGCAAGGAGAGTCAGACGAGCCATGGTTGGTTGTATTGGATGTCATTCCCAGACAATTCCTTATATACACGTCATTGGTTTCTTGCCGTGTAAATGAATGATGGTAGCGTACAACCGCGGCAGCATCCTGACGTCACAGGTGTATGATAATATCATTGACTGGGAAATGCAAAATCTGGAAAGATTCGTTTGCCTAACACGCACCGCTCCTCACATCACCTTCAATATCGGTGTGTTTAGAGCTTACCTTCTTACCTGGCTGCTACTTAAATTTATGGACATATTTATGGGAAGAAACGCAGTCGGAAGACTTCCGGAAAAATACCACCCATGTGCAAAATTCTGTCACCGTGTCACTTTCCTGACAATCAATCTTATCTACTGTACAGCAATTATTGTTTCGTATGTATCAGTTTTCCTATGTAACGTCAGACACTTAGGTAGTCTCATGGATGCTTATTAGCGCTCTTTATTCCTCTGCGATCCTGATACCTAATACACAAATTAACGTAAAGGTTACGCTTGCTGAGCCCTCCTTTCTGCCCAGTATGTGCCATTCGGCCATTCGTACCGAGCAATGCTCGCTTTATGCATCTCAATGCTAGCGACACGTTTTCAATCACATGTAGTAGAGGAGAGGAAATGTGACTCGCACCTATATCCTTCGTCAGGATTTGATGGTACATTGTACCGGCCATTCGCGTTGATAGTGCATGGTGCGACAAAATGCTCATGTAGGTGGTCGACATACTCGAGCACGTTGCGTTCCATAGTACCAGACACAGCGATATAGTCGATGAGGCTCAAGTGAATAACATATTCGCACAACCCCACACCACCAGCATGGGGACAAACAAGAACACCGAACCTAACCATGTACCGTTTAGCACAAGGCCAATAGGCTATCAAAAAGGCTTAACATACTTGGCAGCCATGAGAAGGACGCTCAAAACTTCACTGACTCCGGCCAACCTGCATGAATCAATTTGACAGACATCAATGGCATCGGCTTGAATCAGCTGTTTGAATATCATTCGATTGTGCGCATGTTCACCCGTGGCGACACCTATGCCGTGTGGTTCTAGGGCTTTGCGAATAGCGGCGTGTCCTAGAATGTCGTCGGGTGCAGTCGGTTCTTCGATGAACCTACAGTGAACGATAAAATTACGCCATAATCGACATGCAAGCACTTACCAAGGCTTAATCTCTTTCAAAGTCTTGACATATTCAATTGCTTCAGGGACTTCCCACACCTGGTTGGCGTCGATCATCAACACTGAGCCTGTCGGGCCAGCATTCTTCCCCTTCAACGCCTCGCTTTCTGGATCACGGGGTTGAACAGAAGACGGAAGAAGCGCTGGATCGTCAATGAGCGACCGGATAAGCTTGCCACGGCGGAGATCGTTGGCTTGGTCAGCCCCGACTTTCATCTTGAAGTGGTTGAATCCTGCTGATAGCGCTTCCCTTGTCAGGTTCGCGATCTTTTCGTCGCTATAGCCTGTTTGGTTATGTGTTAGATTATCAGGAGTAACAAATTGCAATAGATCCCACCTAGCCACCCAGCAGACGTAACGTATGCTGGATACCCAACCTCCCTGACTTTGGCTTCACGTTCTTTTTTTCCACCTTCTCTCTCTTTCAAAAGCTGGAGCGCTTCTTCTTTTGTTATAGCATCAGTAATGTACCGGAACGTCATCGAACGGACGAGTTCTTCCTGCGAGCGAATGTTTCTCACTCTTCAAAGCAAGGGACAATCTTTCGTGGAACACGTACCGGCGACATATCCACTACTAATTTCCAAAGAGGCTTTCGCCTCGCACGTGCAAACATATCCCATAGAGCATTGTCCACCGCTGCGGTTGCGAGGTGTATGACCCCCTTTTCTGGACCGATCCTTGCATGTTGTTCAATTGATGAACAAGACCAGGGAGTACGAGACGCCCCACTTACCATCTGAGCTGAGAGTCTGATAGCAGATGATCCCAGGTCTTCCCCATATCAGCGAAGAGTTCCTCCGTGTTTTTACCAAGCAGCCTGTTCGCAACTTCCTTGATCGCCATGCAGACCTATATTCGAACGTTAGCATGAACCTTGTCCAACAATATCCCGCATTCACAATATCAGTCCCGCGTCCAATCGTGAACGTCATTCCATATCCGACGAGATCGCTATCGGTCAACAGAACAACGTAGGCAGATGAGTAATCGCAGTCGGTGTTCCTTGGCAAAACAGTAAGATTCTTATTCAAGGGCTTGTTTCAGTCAAAAATACATGGCATCCGTCCCATCTCCGGTCAAAGATGTTGGAAAACGGATATCTAAGTGGATGGTATCGGTCAAAAGCAGAAAGATACGATTGGAAAGTGAGGGCACCGTGGATTTTGTAGTCAGTAATGGTCGACATAACGATGGAGAGCCGTTCCGGAGTAAAGTCAGATGTCTCTCCATCGTCATAACCCGTTGTAGTTAAAAATAAGTGATCAACGAACGAGAATACATATGACTTCGTCATGTGACACTATCCTTCCATCCGCATGGCTATAAAAACCGCAGAGGCAAGCGCCATTGGTCACGAAAGAAGTCAAGGAGCATTCAAGGCGGCATGGTAAAAGAAATTGTCAGCGCCAATCCCACATTTGTGCTTGCTACGTTGACATGTACCAAATCGTCACCCAGTTGGCCATGTATTTATGGCGACATACGGAACGGTTTGGTCATAGCCGGGTCGGAAGGGTTTACTTGCAGCAGATTTGATCATCTCTGCTAGAGCTTGTAGAAGAGCTGGAATGCATTTATTTGCCAATGTTTATAGGTACATCGCAATGCATTGTGTTGCCCATTAATTGAAGAGATAATGATACGACCAGCCCACTATGACAGATATACAACACGGGAGATGGGAGCTGCAGATAAAACATTCAGAATTGTGACAAATACAAAAGCGCGGTCATTGAGCAGAATGAGCGAGTGGTACTGTAGGGGCAAGATATGTAAAAGCCCAATGTTAGATGAACAGTATGCATGAGTAATAATAACGATAGCCCGTTACATGTGCCTTTTTTTCAGAGGATTCAACGTTTTGGAAGCCCATCCTTCGCGCCATAGATTTCTTCACAATCCCAGATTGGAGATGACTCGTGAGACCCCATCAATGTCCTCTTCGTCAGGTATGCGGCTACCTGTACGTTGTGCCGAGGATCCAATGACGGTGGTTCTTGATGACATCGTGGGATCATAAACGCTGGGGAAGGAGGGTGCTGTGATGGATGTCGGACTCGAATTTTCGCCAGTATCGCCTGTAGATGTGGTCGGTGACTCTGGCGGGAGAAGTGACGACTCGCCCGTCAGCCGCGCGAATGATTTGGTGAGATCGAGAGACTGGGCGCGGTTTGTCAACGAGCGGGGCTTCCCAATGTGTTCCTTGAGTTTAGCTTCGAGTAATGAATCCGAACCCCGCTTGAAAGCGTCATCAGCCTGTTTCGTGCGACCGGGAATGCCAGAACCCTTTTCATCGTTCAGTACATAATCCATTAAAAAGAGACATGAAGGACATACGATAGGGGCTAGCGGAGTCCAGTAATCAGAGGCTGTCCCTGACACGAAACTGTCGTTGTCGTCTTGTTCCTCAAGGTTGTATATATAAGCCGGAGAGTTGAACAAGGCCTTGACGTCTGGTGACGAGTTGGCAAGCCTGAGACGCCGGTCAGCAACAACTTCTGAACGGCCTAGATCCATGGATTCTGTTTTAAAACATTAAGCAGCATTCTACTTCGCACGAAGAAAACCAATACCATGTCCACGAGTCTTGGCTGTCGAAAGAACTTTGCTGTCAAAGTGGGGGAAGGCCTCCGCGAATGAGTCTCCTCTCTTGTGCGTGTGGGAAGTGGGTGACGGATACACATGGACGTTATGGTTGAGAAGGAATTGTTCAAGCATCTCCCTTGCCGTAATGAGAAAGTCGCTGTTACTTCGCTGGCAACGAAATTTGAACGAGTGTTCTGCTGGCGCCTCGGTCGACGCAGCGCTTCCGTTTGAAGCACCAAGAGGTTTGAAGTTGGGTGTGATAGAGACCTGTAGCTCGCGCTTGACTCGCTCAACTAAGTTTGTGAACTCGGGTGATGCACAGATACGGGGCAAATCGGAGTTGGGTGGAACGGCCATATCTGCCTCGAAAGGAACGTGATCCTGGAGACAATCAGCGAGAATCCACAAGGCAAGAAGAACCAGGTCATACCAATAACATTGAAGCAGCAATCTGAACTTGACTTTCGGGGCCAAAAATGGTAACAACGTCGGACGCCGTTTCTTTATCTGGGAAGCGAACGCTGGAATTTGTCTTAGATTCGATATCATGAATGAATATGCTCTTCTCCCCCAACAGCGTGCGATGATATCGGCGAGGTATTAGTACTGTTTCGTTAATGTAATCTTTATCCTGGAGAAAGCAGAAATTTGTGGGCGTTCATGAAACGACTAGCGAGGAGCTCACCTTTGGATTAACCAACTCCATTACAGATTGCTTGAGATTATCTAGATTAATGGCATTTTTGGCAGGCGTGCGAGCAACGACGTTGTCGTCATTGTCGTTATATCCGCCTAGCGCCGCGAACTCCTCGGCGTTCGAAAATTTGACATATACACCATATTTCTTCATGATGCGTTGGATGCTCCGGCCACCAACGCCAATGATACGTTTGTGGTAAGTCTCTGGGACGTGGAAAGAGATCTCCGCAGGAAGTTCTTCCTGAAGCAATGTTAGACCCTGTAGGACTGAGCTATCAGGACCAGAAATGTCGATAAGGAAATTTTGATCGTTGAGCGTTTCAAACTTGATCTTGACGTTAGTCGTCTGCATAATTTTGTTGATTTTTCCATTCTTCTTGCCGCTAATAAACTCGCGATGCTCGTTGGACAGTTCAATTTGGAAGCGGATGTCATGATGGAAAGCCTTCACACGCAGCTAGGTGAGCCGGCAGCTTCGTAACACCGCAAAGCAACACGTACCTTGATAATGTCCAAATCCATGATCATACCAATAGCGGAACGAACTTCATGCTCCAGACCACTCATCTCGAAGCACATGCTTTTGAAAACTACTTCAGCTCCTGTAGCGATGGAAATTTGTTTCAAGAGGTTGGTAACGGCGCTTGGATTCAGCGTTGTCGGGGGTAAGAGTGCATTGAATTGAACGGGAAGGAGCCAGAAAGACCCTACATAATATTGGCAAGCCTGCACAAGCGCGTTGTGAGTAATACAAAAGAGACTTGAACGGTGACACTCACCAAAGACATGATGGAGCGTACTGTCCGCTGGATGTTAACTTTGTGATCGCCATAGACGGTGATTAAGCTGGTAGAGCTGCCCAGAGGAGGAAACTGGACAAATGTGGCATTATCGTTCATGATTTGCCTTAGGTCCTCCCCGCGGTCAGTCACCATCCAATCAAGTTTGCGAGGAAGTATTGCAGTGTCCCGTGACACCACAGCTTTGGTCTGACGCAAGCGTGAGTCCAAGCCATATCGAACAGGAAAAGTCAGTCAGACCTTATTGACCGAAACTGAGAACATCATGTCCCTCGCTCTTTGCACGCCGAAAAATTCGCCCGTTATCCAGATCGTATTCCGAGAATTAACACCAGTCGTAGTGATAGAGCTCGTCAGCTCAGGACCCATTAGACCTTGCAAGGGAGAAGGATAATATATATTCGTCGCAGTCTCTTCCTGAATAGACTGTAACATGGAACGTTTACGGCCAGCGATGATTGCATGCAACTTGTGATCAATCTCACAACGCTCTGCATGCAAGCCACTCTTTAATAATAAAAAACGAGTGAGCACATACAAACGGAGTTGGGCATGACGACTCACCAACTCGTCCAACATGACGAGCAACCGAACTCGCGCAAGATCAACAGAATCTTCCGTTCCCGTGATGACCAACTCGCAAACTCGTTCTGTCTCAAGACCGGACCAGCCAGCACTGTTACTAATACCGTCCGGAGGAGTACGATTTGAGAGAGAAAGGGGGCTGTTGACGACAGCGATGTGGGCCAAAGTATGGGAAGCGATGTCATCGAGCCTACGACGAACTTCAGGCTTAAGACTAGGCTTGGAAGAAGGGCAGTCGAGAATTTCGGAACGCGCGACTTTTATGGCTGAGCGATGCTGTAATAGGACAGTGTGAGTAGAAGCATTGAACATGAAACGCTTGAGACTTACTTGAATGGGACATTCCTTCAAAATCATACCGCGCGTGGCCAAGACTTGTTGGTACGCCCCACTGATGTAGAAATTCCAAGCTCGGCCATGGTCAGCGAGGATGTAGGAGACATGACAGCCATGCAACGACATGGCCATCATGGCGATTTTCTGTATGGCATCTGCGTCGGTAGGAAGGGCGACGTCCTTCAAAGCAGGGGTTGTTTGAGGAAGATGGTGGTGATGATGAACGGGCGAGGAAAAAGGGTCAGAAACGGAGGGTCTGAGGTCGGAGGACTGGTAGTCGAGAGATGAAGCTGGAGAACGAATATGACGCGACCTGCGTGGATACGTAAAGGATGTTGTATAAACATCCATGACTAGAGGGTATGGGGTGAGTCGGGGTATTGACACAAAATGGTATCAACTGCAAAGGTTTTCCAGTCTTGACAAGGATTCGAGGGCAAAAAGGTCGAAGACTGGGTAAGAAGAAGAAGACGGTGACAAAGGACAGAAGACAAGAAATCTATAAGGGCGCTTCGAGTTGTGTCTCAGACCAAGATATCATGCGGGCCTTGAATTGAATATGAGACTCCTTTTCAATTAGATCAATCTACAAATCCCTCCACATCCACCCAGTCCTCCGCTGTCGAGTCAAATAATTTGTAATAGCACGATGACCCCGCCGCAGAAAAGTGCGAGTAAGGGTCCTGCCCGTTCAACCTGCTTCCGCATCGGTAGCAAAAATGTGTGCCGCATTTGCGACACGTCATCTGTCGTAGATGAGCGCCTCCTTACATCCACATACGCATTACCTACATGGTTGCATCCATGCGACTTTTCCACCCGCACATCGCACTTGGGGCAGCCGGTCGTGCTCGCCTTCATATACTGCTGATTTACAATCTCTTCCTGGTAGTTCTTCACCAATTTCGAGATCGTGGCACGGCCATATTGTCTCTCAATGTCACGCCGTTGTTGTGACCCTTCTTCGGTTTGCAGATATTCGAGCACCAGTTTCTCCGAGTGCTCGACGGAACATGCCGTATGTGGTCCATGCCTGCCGATCATGCTTACAGATCTCATCACGTCACAATTTGACTCACCAGAGTCGCTTACACATGCCGCAGAACGTATATCCACAGCTAGTGCACTGCCTGAATCTGAACCATCCGCTGCCGTCCTCGTCGTCCACGGCCGACTTGCAGACCGGAACTTGGCAAAATGGCATTGGGCAATGTATCATTGTCGGATCTGCACAATGTTCAACTCGATCATCTCCTTCAACTGAATTGCTTACCCCGATCAAAAGTTCTCTTCTCTCTCAACCATTTCCATCGCCTGACCTCTTCGTCTGTTACAATGCGCGCCACTTCGTCCACCTTTGCTTCTCTCCCTTCCTTGACGCACTCGGGATCGGCGCAACCAACCTTTCCTACCTCTCCTTCTGCAATGCAAAGTTTCCAATAATCCGCTAAACATGACCGGCAAAACGTATGATTACATGACAATTGCAAGCATTTTGACCCTTTAAAGGACATAAAGCAAATAGAGCACAAATACGACGAATTGTTGAATTGCGTCGACTTGATCAATGTTTCATATGATTCCAACAAAGAGGCTAGAATCCGTGGAGCAGGATGGCAGAGTCTGGAAGCTATTTGTGACTGACATGTGCAACGAATGAGTCATGAAGCACGCACTGGATGACATTGTTCTTCGCCGTCAGCTCCATGCCTTTTAAAAATTCACCTGTTCGGAGGTATTCTATCCAATTATACAGGATGCCTTCTCCAGGTTGCCACATTTCGTTCAGCAAATTTCGAAGCTGGGGGATTCCAGGGAGCCAAAAGTGCATTGCGCGGACAGAAACCAGCTCCGGTGGATCGAAGACCGGATACGAGGACGGGAGAATGATGTCTAACAGCACAGGAGGCAGCGTGGACAGGCTGATCACTTGACTTTTTGCTTCAGCAGTTTGGTGCGCGAGAGTTCCGTCTTCGTTTATGTTGATCGTGTATTGTTCCCCCAACTCAACGGGTACTTCGAGTTTTATTGAACCCGATGACTTTTCTTTCATAGCGTAGTCGGGGTAGATTGACTGCGTGGTTTAGGGGTAAGTTGAGTTTAAGGAAAGGAACGGGTGAAGGACCTGAAGAACTTCATATTCCTCCAGCTGAAGCACTTTGCAGCTCTCTTCATCTTTTTCTCCAATAGAGGTGTCCATATCTGCTCAGCGCCAAATGTCAGGAGGGTATGCCTTGATGACTCGGCGTCCATCACAGAATGGACCTGAGATAGGGTTAGGGCGCACATTGAATGAGGAGAACCACAACATGGGGTTAAGGTTAAAAACTGTCGAGGTGTATGTCAATCGTCCAGTCATCTCAGGACTTTGTCCGGGCGCTCAAGGCAGCTACAGATCCACCCTCAGCAGGGGGACCATCAAAATTTGAGATCGCGAGACATGCATGGGACGATGTTTCTCTCTATGCTCCTAGCAAGGCAGAGCTGATCGCGGATTGGATCCTGACGAAGCTATTAAAAGAGAAAGGACACGACAGGTGGGTCATCTCAATCACCGTCGTCGCGTTGAAGATGTATCCATGTACAGGGAGCGAAATCCTATTCTTGACATACGATATTGGAAGCTCCTTGCAGATGTCATTCAACGCAGTTCTGATCCTAGACCGTCAAAGACTTGGTTAGGCGCCATCCTCATTCGAGTTCCGATAGCACCCATCGTATCCTCCTTTCTGAGTTTGTATGCGCAATGCAGCACGCGTCAAGACGATTTAATAGGAGTGGTTGCTAGCTGTCTCCACATTCTATGGCCGCCAGGTGTGCAAAAAACAACGACAGAGACCTTGCTAGAATGTTTCGGGATTTCATTACCGCTTATACAAGGTTCCAACACCTCACACAAACTCGTAAATCTGATCACAAACTCGTACCGAAGCTCATTCGCCAATAATTCAAACAAGAGAAAGGGTGGTAAATCACTTTTTGTTGTCTCTGTGTTTTCTGACGACGAGAGCAGCTGTTCCACCTGTTCTTACAGCATCATTTCCAGCAATGGCTAGAGTGTATGACATCCACTCCGGAAGATGCAGACCATGCACAGCTGCTAGATATCGTTTATAATACTGGTGTCGAAACTCTGTTCAACCCTGACGTCCTTCGGCAGTCTCTGCATCCCAACACCGAAAACCCAGTTCTCACTTCTTTCCAGGAAGCAAGCAAGTCATCAAAAACTGACATCCTTTCTGTGCTCCCTCGTCTGTTCTCGTCCTTCTTGCAGTCTATCAAAAAGTATCGCACCAGCCTATTCGGCCAAGGGTCTGCTGCATCGACAACGCAAGAGAGCAATGCGGTCGGCATGCGGTTCTTCATCACATGTCAGTCGTTCCTTGGCTCATCAATCGAAGCGTGGAGAGCGAGAAGTGCACTCCTGGTCATTGTAAGAGAGAACAATTTACTCAATCGACCTCTTTTGGAAGCCACCGCTTCTCTTGGCCAAATCTGTGAATTAGCAGTCGCATCGCTGTCAGGTCGATTCATCTCACTCGCGTGGTGTTGTCAAAATGTCTGACTTGTATTGCAGAAAGCGCGAATCCTGAGTTGGCGCTAGATTGCCTCTGTACTCTGACACGTATTGACCACGATATCGTCCTACCAACTCTGCCAAGCCTTCTGCCTCGACTACTTCAAGTGAGTTACTCATCTCGAACACTCATTTTCCTGCTGACGTTGTCAGATACGTCACAGCGACCAGTTTGTCACTTTTCTAGACCTTCTTCTGGATTACTACACTAAAACGCGCACCATTCCCGACTACATTTCCAATTTACTGAATATCCCATTGTCTCCAAAACATATTGCTCCAGTGGGGTACTGCGACGACCCATGTGAAATCTACCAATCAAGCTCTGCAAGCGTCCTTCTCCATCCCATCCATCTCGATCGTCTTGCCAAAAAAGTCCAAAGTTTCGTCACGTCCTCGCAGACGTTGCAATTGGCCAAGACAATCGTGGAGATGCTGGAGACTGCCTGGGCTGACTTGGGAACGGCTGCGCGTCATCAGATGCGCAGTAAGGTAGACCCAGTGTCGCCCCAGATCCTCTCTGTGAGGTTCTCGCTTTTGGCTACGTTTGCATCCGTGGCGTTGGTCTCACTACCTGTTCGATCCCTCCCTAATGAAGAACGGACGGCTTTAGATGCTTTATTGAACCCTCTGCGGCGGGAATTTGTAGCTCAAGTCATTCGCAAACTGAGCAAAGCTATACGGGATGACCGTCCTTGTCAAGAGTCCTGGGAATGGCAAATCTGTGCTGCTGCAGCGCTGCGGTTAGGATACGTTCTAGATGTGTCGAGGAATCTGGCATTGCCGCATTCGGATTGTGACCCCAAGTTTACAAAGAGGGTTATGGAACTGGCGGGGAATAGGGACCTGTTACCGGAGCTTAGCCTCGAGTCGGTAAGAACCCTTCATTTCGTCTCGCAGGGTTGTAAAGCCTAACCCGTGTCTAGTTCCGGTACCTCTTGAGTAAGACTACTGTCCGAGACCGAACAGAGACCGAACGGCTGTTTGACGACGTGCTGGCGTATATCGAACAGAGCCTGTCGCCCGCGAAGAGTAGATGGTCTGGGCACACTTATCAACTGACATACGACGATGAGGGTAAAGCCAATAGTGCATTGGCACTCTTGCATATGTTGGTTGAACGATGGCTGCCTGTCATCGAGTGAGTTGTTCCCCTCTCTTACCATTGTAATCAAATCTGATAATGCGATAGTGCATACGCAAGTGGAGAACAGTTGAAGAGATTCGTAGGACTTTTGTTGGGAGTTGGCCTTGACGAGACATCGTCATCACCGAATAGATCAGAGCTACGGCCGCAGGATGTGCTCGTGATGACATTGCGCTCTGCACAGTTCTGGGAACTCCTTAACATAAGACGTCAGTTCTTTTGCCTGCGTAACACGGAAAGTGTTGACATAGCACCTCAGCTGTCTTCTTGTCGACATTGATTGATTCCACGTCGAGCCTAGACGAGTCGTCCGATACCGCGGGTACTGTTCAAGCGGCTTCTCTTTACAAATTCCTGTTATATGTGCCTATGGAGTACCTATCAAAGCCCAGTCGAACAGAGTTGGTCAAGAGGGCTCTATCCGCTGACATCTTGTTGTCCGCTAACACCGCCGCCGATACAGAGATTAGCTATCTTTTGACGATCCTGAGAATCTTTTTGAACAGAGCATTCACGTATACGGGGTCTGTCCAACCATCCGTAAGCGTTTATCATGTTCGCGCGACGATTCTTTTGAGCTGACGGTGGTGTTGCAAGGTATTTAGGCTTGCTCGATTCCTGGAACATCTTGTGAACAGCAAGCCAACCGAGGTAGCTACCACGTTGGATTTGATAAAGCTGTATTTTCGGTGAGGCTGTTGTCTACTGGCGCAGAATACAAGATCGTTGATGTGTCCTAGGGAAGTGCTAAGAAATGTAGAAAGGGAACACAAGGACGTTCTTCGGGTGTTTGAATTAATGAAGACCTGGGCAGCCTCAGAAGCCAGCGATCTGGGGCCCAAGGCCGTTGTTCGCATGATTGAGTGCATGACTAGAGAATTTTCAATCAACAGGTGGGTGAGCGCCATAGAATATTCAAACCACTAGTTTTACTCATAATAAAAAGCTTTCCTGAAGACGTCAAGACGATCATGGGGACGACTCACAAGCAACTCACCGCCGACACCCTTCCACAGATGACTTTACTCGTTGATCGAGCAAAGGGACCCGGAAAATCAAACGACACCATCGCTTTGTGGACATGCCTTTTATCATTCGGGTACTGGCTGGGTGGTCAGCAGGATGGGATACAGTTGTTTGGACTCGGACTGGCGTCTAGTATCATTTCAAGGTCCAAGAACGTCACGACAATGGACGATGAAATGCGGGTTATGGCACTTGCTATGACGGTTCAAGAACTGCAGTGTATCCCAGAATCTGAACAGGCGGCCCAGTTGGAGCGGATTATTGCCGTGTATGCTTCTTTTGCCTCGGATCTGGACGAAAAGGGTATGATCCACGTTTTATTTTTATGGCTTTATCTAATGGACAGTCAAGGCTGGGAGCGGTTGGACGTTTACCTGTCTCGGGCTTGTAAAATCGTCTCAGCCTCGACTTATGCACACGTTTTGAATCTGGTATCTGAGATGCTAGCGAACCCCTCGCCAGAGAGAATGTTGTCGATCGTGCACCTTGCTATTCGACTCTTGAAGGATTATCCTCAAAGTGAGATGATCATTTGTGTGTGACATCGGAATGGCACCTCATATAAACAGATACCCTCAAACACACGCAGGCGTTTGCAACGCAGTGTATCAATGTCTTTGCGAGCCATGATCACATTTTTGTCAATGGACCGTCGGATTTGCGGATCAAAGTGCTCGACTATGTTGTACACTTGTGTTCTGAACGGGTAAGTTTTTAAAAAAGCATATTGGTGCATGGAATAACGACGTGTATGACAGCCAATGGCATTGCGGTCGAACGATTTGAGTGGAATATGGAGCTTGCTATACAGATTCCTTGCGCCGTCCAGTGTACATGACGACGGAACCTCGAGAGCAATATATCAACGAATCGTGTCTGCTACAGGCGCGCTTGTCAGGCTACGAAGGGACCTCGTGAAATGGACATTGCCCCATCTCGCGCAGATGCTCCGACAGCTGACCTTGTGCCTTCGCGCTTGCCGTCCCCTACTCGGTGCGAAACAGACGGCGATGGTGATGGACACGCAACCACGATGGATAAGCGCAAAGCAAGCGCTCGGAGTGGAAGAAGCCAAGGCACTGTCGCGGTTGATGGAGACGATCGAGACGAAAACGGTGGTGCGGACGTACTACGCGCAGAGTGAGACGCAAAAGGCCGAGTCACTCGGCAAGCCGTTCTCGAAGCATGCGGTGTATGTGGTCAAGGCGTATGTGGAGTGTATGAATGATCCGCTTTGTGTGATGAGTGCGGAGGTGAGGAGGGAGTTGGAACCTGGACTGTTTGCGCTGTGTGGGATGGTGAGTGAACATTCGAGGGATGCGGTGATGGCGAGCGCGTTGGATACAGGTGAAAAGGCGGTGATGAAAGCGTTGTGGAAGGAGTATGAGAAGCAGAAATATGTTGGTCAAGGCTAATCTTATCTTTTAATCTAAACGCCATCATGATGATAATACTCAGGCAAAGTACCACTGCCTTCTGGTCGAGGTTGCTCCTCGACGGACCTTGCAGACGGTATGCTACGGTGTGTCCTTCGATAATCATGAAGCCACCTCCACCTCCACCGCCACTTATGGCAGGAGGACTAGAAAAGACGATCGGAGAGTCGTTGTTTGACACCAAATGCCTTGCTGCGTTGTCGGAACAGACGAACCAGACGCGATTGAGTACGCTGATCAGACAATATGTGGAGTCTGCTGGGACGATGCTGAACGACGTGAATTTGCCGTACGAGTCGAGACCGACAGAGGAGAGGCGTGTGTCGGTCAAGGACAGCAAGAACGTCATTTTGGTGGCTCATTGCGCGACGAACGGTGTGGAGGACAAGGTGACGGTTTCGTCTGGGTTTGTGCTCAATGCGAAGCTGCGTGGAAACGAGGACGAGAGTTTGGTGTTGACGTGTGCTCATACTCTGGAAGAAGTACGTACTCTTACATCACGCTTGGTATTGTCTTTGACTGTTCTGTAGATTAGACAGTCGCCGATCCTGACGCGACAACAGACTGGAACTACATCTAATGCAAACTGGCTAGGCGGGACATTTATCGTGACAGCCAACGGCTTTTACCCCGTCAAAGGAGTCGTGTCATCGCTACCTCGGTCAGATCTGGTGCTGTTATCCTGCAAACTACCAGCAGGATCAGCGAGAGCGCTCCCTGTCTCTCCTTACCCAGCACCAAGTCAGAGCCGCATCCGCGCGCACTTGGTCGCTCACCAGAAATCGTCCTCAGAGGCCGGGTGGGGCGCGTGGCTGGGGGGAACATGGAGCAAGTGGGTAGATGGCAAGGTCGTTGGCTACCGTGATTTTGGAGGTCGGGAAGCGTACCCGGGGACGTATGACGGGCTGTCACATATGTATTTCATGCCGGAGCCGACGAGAGGGTCGAGCGGTGGCCCGATTGTGGATGAGATGAGTGGTGCTGTGGTGGGAGTCGTGCTTGGCGTGGAGGACGGAAAAGGATGGGGAGTGCCAGCAGAGACGATCTTTGAGGTATGTGTGTGTCAAAAATCTTTTTTGCGAGTTCTGACTCGGTGACAAGATGTTTGCGTTGCCTGGATTGGCATCGACGCCATCTTGAGCTATTTTCCAGCCAATCATATTCCGTCGATAAGCAGAAATGCCTCACGTGAGACGAGCCATACAAAAGCCTGCTGTCGTTTGTTTTTCTCCATGTTTCTGCTTCCATCTGCCCCCCGTTTCTTCTGCCCTTATGTTATTGCCTCTCCCCTCAATCATAAGCGTCTATAAAAGCTGACGCTTACCAGTCTGACTTTGCGTCTTTCCTTGCGCTACATCGATTCCCTGGCCGTTTGCCTTTCTTACTCTCCCGCTATGGGTGTCTACTGGTTCTCCATCGATCCCTCAACTGGCGATTGATCGATATTCATTCAGTCAGCTTTCGCCTCCAACATTCACTGTGGCACCCTAGTCCGACAACTCCCGAGTTCTCTTCCGTGTCCTTCCGCGGTCATTACGCATTGTCGACTCGTCATCCATCTTCTCACCAGACCAACGGCAGCTGCCAAGCAACAATGGGGATATCAAGAGTTCCCGAGTCAAGAGGCCCTGACTCGGGGAATGTCAACTAGCGTCAACAGCTGATCGCCGTTGTCTTGGTGCTGGCTCGGGAACGTAGACCTCAAGAACTGGTCTATAGGAGGTCTTTCATGTCCATCTGGTCTCAGTAGTGCTAATTTTGTCGTCTGCACATTGTTCAATATATTCGTTTTTTTGATTTCTAGAACGCGGTCTGATTCGTCTCCTGACTTGCTCAAATGACACGAAAAAAGCGCGGTTTGTGGTCAGAGAAGACTCTGCGACCACGAATTAGTGAAAATTTAAGCGTGGGCCTGAGCGGCAGATTGCCTTGTACAGATACAGATATTGACGACCACAGAACTTCCTCAGATCATTCCCATCCCATCACCATCATCGTCTCCCCATCCACTTGCAACCACCTCTTCTTCATGCGGAAGCGATATTGGGTGATGTGAATCGTGGTGGTACCCTGAACTGCTCACTGTGTCGTTTTCCAGTTGCGCAGAGGCTCGTGTTGAAGACACAGTGGCGGCTGCTGGCGTGGACGTTGTCCCAGTGTACCATGACAACTGAACGGGACCGACGTTGGGGATGTTCGTTCCTTTAGCCAGACCCTTGAAAATTTCGTCAGTAATGTATTAAATAAAATATCTTTTTATTACCTGTTCTGCGGCTGGTCTTGATCGGAACGACACAACCAGCTCTCCACTTTCGGCCGTTTCCACCGACTCTACCTGGCCTGTCGCCTGCACATCGTTTAAAAACCAGCAGCAGCGAATGAAACAACAAACTTACATTGTACCATTCCCTCACACCTTGCACATGATCTTCCTTTGCGCCCTTGACGAGCAACCTCTTCGGCCTGTTATCAAGTTTCATGCTCCTCGCAGGACCACCACCACGCATCGGACTTGCTCCGCGATAATAGCTCCGCGCCCCTCTTCCACCTCCTCTCCCACCTCTGGACCATCCACCGCGATATCCTCCTCCTCCTCCACCACCACTGCTACTGTTGGCAGCATCCGAAATGCCCAAACTAGCCGCCTCGGCCTTGAGTTTCTCCAATTTGGTTTTTAACTCGTCCATCGAGTCGCTACCACCACCACCACTTTCACCTGCTCCCCCGATAACTGTACTTTCCATCAGGACGGAAGCGTTGTGCATTTCGAGCTCGCGGTCGAGTTTTTCACGCATAAGTCGTTCCCGGTCTTCAGTTGGCGTGCTAGTTGCGCGTTTGGCAGGTGTAGATGATGTAGATGGTGTCGTTGTAGCAGTAGCAGTAGCATTCGTAGTGATGGCGGCAACAGTGCCGGTAGCAGTAGTCGCACCCGCTGTCGTCGTTTCTACAGGCTTCATTTCCTCGCCCAACTTTCGTAAGCGGGCGAGGATCCCCTTCTTCTGTTCCACAGAGGCTGTATCTAGTTGACCCATGAGTGACTTTTGCTCTGCGATCTGTTCTTCCAGCAGTTTTTGTCTGACTGATAGAGTAGCAGCGGCACTGGCCGCCGTCGGTTTCCTTGCAGCTGTTACGGCTGTAGGAGGAGCGTTTGTGGGTGCTTCTTTCGTTTGCATACTCGCCACTAGCGGAGCAGACGCAGCCAGCAATCTTGCTCCTACCTGTCCATGTCCCTCCATCGGCCTATGCCAAAACACCTTCACGAATCGATTATTGAACACCGCATCCTCCGACTTCCACGCGGCATGCGCTTCTTCGTGCTTTCCAAAGCTCACAAGCGCTTTAGCGTTCATAGCATCGATAGCGACGTTGGTCACAGTCCCAAACCGCTTGAACCACTCGTTCACCAGTTCGAGCGACAGTTTCTCGTTGGGTATCTTTTCAACTACGAGCGTCGTCCCAGTGTGTCGCTGAGGTCGGAAATGGTGTGCTTCGCCCGAGAACGTGCCCCGTCCTCGTTGGGGACGAGATCCTCGAGGTGTCATGTTCATGTCCATCGAAGCCGCGCCTAGACCAATATCCATTCCCATTCCCATGTTTTGGAATCCGTTCATGCCCGCCATAGCCATTGCGAAGCTGTTTTGGTCGAACCCTTCTGGCATCGTCTGTGGCGTAGCCTGAGATTGAGATTGTTGCTGTTGTTCTGAGCTGCTCCCCTGTTGCTCCTGTTGGGAGCCTCGAGGAAGGCTCGGTGTCAGGTCTTGGATGACGGGGAGCTCGCCAGTGACATTTATGGGCTGAACGACATGGCTGCCGTCTTCTTGTTGGACTCGAGGAAGTAGAGGGGTACGTTGGTGCGATGCTCGAGGGCGCATGTCCATTCGAGATTCGTGTGGGTCATAGGCGACCGCAGGACCGAATGCGCCGTTCGGGAATATAGGAAGGAAAGGCATGCCAGGTGCCATGGGGGGAAAGAATTGTCCTGGGACGACAGCGTCATCACCGTGGCTAAATTTGCATAGCGCACCACGGCCACAGTAGCCATAATCTACGTGAAGCAAAATTAGTTTGTCCGCAGTTGAACATACAGGCCGACTCACTGTAATAGTCTCTACAAACGCCGCGTTTCTGATCAGGTGGCTGATATGATTGTGGTTGACGACCATTGGTATGGGTCATGCCTCCGTTTGGACCCCTGTACCCATCCGATCCGCCTTCTCTGTAGTTATCCCGAGGTCTATCGCCCCTGTCGTTCCACCGGCCGTCCTGTCTCCCGTTATTACCGTAGCGAGAGAACTGGGTGTCCGAGTTGAGACGAGGGCCTTTTGCTGGAGGTCGCACGTCTCTGTCGTCTGGCTCTATGCTTCGTTTTCTGGGACGAGTATCGGATGAGGAGGGGATAGATGGGGATATTAGTCCATCCAGAGGGATGGGAATGCCGGTATCGTGAGTTTTCGGGTTTTGCGGTGGTGGTGAGGGAGGTGCGTAGGGTAAGTAGGATTTTGTACGGAGGACGGTGAATAATGTATCGACAAAGCTGGCGCATTCTGTTGGAATCATGAATGAGTGAAACAAGTAAGAGGTCATTGTAAAGACGGACCGTTTTCCAGGAACTCGTCAAGCTGCGCCTGTAGCTCTTTTCGCATCTCGGTTTCTGGTACATTGTGCTTCACAAGAGCAAGGATGTAGTCTGCCAGAGCTCCTGGCTCAGCGTCGCATCTGTATGGAACACAAGAGTTTCTAGCACAAAGGTTGGGTAACAAAGCAAGATACTAACATGGGTTCAAGCGTTCTGACCAACCATGGCTTGAGTTGAGGAGCAGTTGCAGGGTCAAAAATCATGAGCGACTCGAGTCGACAGTGAGCAAAAGACTCTAAAATGGCACTGATTAGTAAGCATCAAAATTATTTATTTAAATTCTGATAAGTATCACAATCAGGAATCGCAAACGACGACGCTCCATTCACTAGGTATACTTCCAGTCTGACGCCCAACAAGTTCCTTCCACATCGTCTTGGCTACAACTCCCAATCCTCCCTCTCCGGTAGGTATATGCACATCCTTGCCTAGATATCCTATTCTGTCCACGGGGCTGATGACAGCAGCCGTGCCTAATCCGCTTTGAGCGAAGGATCAAGGAAACATAACCTCACGAGACGCACCTGCACCAAATAGTTCGACAAGACTGCCATTTGTGGACGCGTTTTGTATTTCTTTCATCGTCACAGGTCGTTCAGACACCTCGATTTTGTCGGGAAGGCCGGAGAGTCGGTGTTTCCCAGAAGCATGGTCACGTGCTAGAGCAAGCACGGAGTCGCGCGTTACGCCGGGAAGAATCATCCCGTCTAGTGGTGGCGTAACGAGCTCGAGTGCTGTTGAGCGTTAGAGTTGGTTAGTGTACTGAACGAAAAAGACGAACTCCCGTCTGCCTTGCGGAAAACGACAAACATATTCATGGTGCCAACCTCGGTTAGATAATGTTCTGGTCCGTGAAGCCAGAGATTCTGGTCATATCCCAGTTCAGCGGCCTTTTTCTGAGGCATAACACTTGGCGCATAGTTCACCCCTAGCTTGTAGGCACCGGTTCCTAGAATGCGTCGTTAGGCACAGGGTGAAGTTCTGACAGGGCGACAAACCTCCCGGCGCGGCGCGAATATACTCTGTGGTGCCTAATAGAGAGACGGGTTTGAAACCGCTCCGGAAATAAGGGCCGACGGGACTACAAATGACGAAGAGGAGGGCGTCGCTGGGTGGGCCGACGCGGATGGCTCTCTGTGTACCGACTAGTGAAGAGTGAAGAGTCAGAAGTAGGGGGAAAAAGCAGTGTGCGTACTCATTGTGGGACGAACGTAAAGACTGTGACCCGGCTCTGTGGGTATCCAATGCTTGTCTAGTCGAATAAGTTCTTTTATCAGTTCCAAAAACGAGTTTCCGTTGAAGGTCTGGCTGAGAGTTATTAGAAGAACGCCAAGAAAAAGTTGGCACGCACAGGAAGTGCAATGCGTTGGACACTGGTGTTCATCCGCGCCATGTTCATGTCTGGACGGAAAAGCAGAACGCGTCCGGAATCTTGTCTGTATGCCTTCATTCCTTCAAATGTGGTTTGAGCATAGTGAAGAACGGTGCAACTAGGCTTAAGCGATAGTGATCCATCTATAGGGAGTCAGCGCGCGAGCTCCGGCCGATCAAACGTAACATGCAAGGTTTTATCTCTGGTGTCCCCCAACCAGATTGTATGTTCCATGGGATGGTCAACATATGATCTGTCTATAACAAGATCAAGTAATGCCAATTATGGACGATAACGAGATTTACGAAAGTTTCACCAAAAACGAGGGAGGAAGCCGGAGGAATTGGACGAGGATTGGAGGTTCGGGACAGCTGGAGCTTGCTGACCTGGAGACAATGAGAGCTAGAGAGTCAAAATATGGAAAGACGAACATTGATGTCAGCGGCGGTTGAGTAGCGGCGGGCAGTCCTGAGGAGGAACATGGTAAGCTGTTGATTGTTCCCTCGAACTATATACAGGTGATAGCTGACTAATACGGAGTTTGATCCGTTACATCCGACGAGTCCTCCAATCCTATAAGCTTCATGAAGCTTGCACGGTTGTACCATCCCTGAATAGATCTGGGGTCGTTCTCCCTTTCCTTTAGGAAGCATCCCTTCGGCTTGGATAGGGTCTGTGGATTTACGATCTGAGCCATGACTCGGGAGTTGTCCATTCCTCATTCTCAATGGGAATAATCCATCTTCGTTCGCGTATGCGCATTAATTGTATCGTGTATTCCTCGTCTCTTGAGGTCCGCTATGAGTTGTTTCCAAAGTCTCAAGTGATCTTGTCCTTTTCCCCTCCCAGGACATTCGCAAGATGTTCGAACAATTTCTGTTGTTCTGAACTTCGCTATTACGGTTTCTGCCCGGGACAAATAACCCCTGGAACAGTAGTCAATATTCCGTGCACTCTCTAACTCATTGGAAAAATAGAATGCGTCAGAGAAACCCACGCAGCAGAGCTTATGCTAAATACGCGCTCTGTGGAACACACGAATAAACAAAGGGACATTAGAGCGTCGTCTTACATAATGTCAAAATTGGCTCAGCAGCGACGTCCATCGTCTGTTGATGTTCTCCCAACCGTTCTTCCCTCCTTCCGCTCCTCCAAACCTCCCTCATTTCGCCCAAATTCATCCCCCCTTCTCCCCAATTGCCGCGCATTATGCACGCAATTCAATATCTCTTCTGCCAGGCCAACCTCCCTTCCCCGTTAGGCATAGAAAACAACTAAGTATAGGCGGGCCCCCAAAGGCCGTCCTCGGAGGGCCACAACGTAAACCTAGCCCCCTTCCACCTTCTTTAAACCCTGCTGCTTCAACTAGTCAGAAACAGAAAAAGGTCGTTGTCAACCTACCAAAAGAAACTATACCAGGTGACCCGCCAGCGAGAGCGGAATGGGCACGCAACCCAATAGACAGCAAGGAATACCATGAACAAACCGTGTTACCCGTTGAAGCAACGTCGCAAGAGATATACCCCCCAGATAGTTTGAGGCGAATGATACCAAACAACATTGACGTCTTTCTCCCTTCTCAGGTGAGTATTTTTGAATTCTCTCATGATCTCATCATAACGCGTCTTTTAGCACGCGTGGGATGCCTTAAAGCAGCAAGTCATTGAAGCGAAACTGGAACAACTCGGCGTGGAGCGCGGTTCGGGAAGTAATGTCCCTCATATCTACGCGCCACACGCGAGGGCCGCATCGGTCAGTAACAATCACTCGCGTCTGATGGTCTTCTGAAGCTGTTCTTGTAGATATCCTCGCCCGCTGACCCTGCTTTGTTAATGTTCAAGTTGAACAAGCTGCAACAACAGCAGCAACAAGATGGTTTGATGTCTCCATTACTCGCTTCCCCACAACCCCCCTTCGCCGGTTCTTCGCCGCGGTTCCCGGCCAACTTCCATCCCGCGATGGTCCCCCCGGGTAGCATCACCAATAGACACGGACATACGTTATCTCTGGTGCAACCCCCCTCGTACCAACCCCCAACCTTTGATACCCTGCTTGCTCCCCCACCGGAGCAGATACCCATGGGCTCGTACTATACCGCTCTTTCACCAGCTCCGCGGCCCACTCTTGCCATCAAACCATCAGCAGTGCCTTCAAACTACATCCAGTTGGGAAGTCCCCAAAATCTCCTAGCACCTACTCCAGCATTGTCCGCTGTTCATCCACGGACTCGGTTAGATTTCGTTCGTGGCTTTGGTCTTGAAACGCCCGAAGAAGTCGAAGAGGAAGAGACGAAGGAACCCGTCGAAGAGCTTGCTGCTGAAGAGCGCAAGGTCGAACATGAAGGCGATGAAGAAGTTGCTGAAGAGTGCAAGGTCGAACTTGAAGGCGATGACGAAGTTGCTGTTAATATCGACGATGAAGGTACTCTATCCGTCGATGCTACTACCGTGACAGGGCCCCTTACCCGCATACATTCGCGCCACGAGTCCAAGCTATCCGCTTCTCTGTCGGTGCCCTCTCGTATCCGTACTCCCGTTGTCGCAGACGTGACGACAGATCCGGATTTGGATGCCGTAGGCGAATGGACAGGCTCGGAGGATCTGGGCCCATCTTCAGATAATGAGGTGTGTTGTGTGTTGTCTTGTTTTCCATATCCCCACAAACGCCACCACTAGAGCATAGGCGAGTGGTCAAATCCCTCCGACGAGGAACAGGCTAGAAACGAGCGGGCAGAACGTCGTATGCGCCGACGTCTTGCAAGGCAGCAGCTCTTGGATAAACCAAGACGAATTCCCAATTTCCCTAGACCGCCAGCTGGACCGAATGTCACGTCCATTACACGCCATCAGCATCGCCTTTCGAGTCCTCAGCCACATCTTGCACGTGCAGGTGCTTTCGGCCGTGAGGAAGGGGATGAAGATATCATATCAAATCCAAGCGAAGAAGCCCGATTCCAGCAGGACGAGGAATATCTCGCTGCTGCTGCTGGAAATGTATACGCTTCCCAGTCTCCCATCCCCCAGCTAAACCATTTCCGTTCACCTTCTACTGGTCAGTACTCGGGGCATGACCCTGCACAAGCACATTCGCGGACGTCGTCAGATACGTTTGGTGTCCACTATCAGCAACAATTGCAACAGCAAGGATCAGCGGCAGCAACTCTCAACCCATGCGCCAAGCCATTCGTCTTTGGGTCAGCACGTCAAGGTCTTCTGCCTGTTCAGATGGCACCACAATTGGCTGCTCCGCCAAATGCACCACGTTTAGCGCATTCCCCATTGCCGTCAGTGGGTGACAGCCGTGCCAGCATCAGCAGCGTGAACAGTGTTAACTCCAAACCCTTGAATGTCTCCGCCCCCGAATTCAAGCCAGGAGGATTCAACTTCCGGCCACCTCCGGGTGTGCCGCAAATGCCAACGTTGCAAGCGCCCAATGGGGCCAGTTTAGGGCTTGGTACCAATGATTCTTCATCCCCAGACGGAGTGTTCAGTGGGCCACTGCCTCAGCTAGATACGCATCCTTTAGACGAATTACACGGACGTCAGGGAAGGGAGAAACGTCAACGTCGCAACTCTTCTGGTGCAGATCTTGCCGTATTTGAAGAAGGTGACAGTATGAGGTCGTTCCGTTTCCCTGCCAACGTGGAAAGTCCGAAGAGCCTGAGAAATATGCGACGGTCCATGTCGGATGCTTCTGTACATCAACGTGTTATATCTTCCGATAAAGGAAACGATCCTGGCAGGGATTTGGAGCCATTTACGTACGCGACGTTCTCCACAGTGGCTGCGTTGCCGTACATTCCGCTTCCGAGGGTCAGTGATGCTGAAGGAGGCGAGAAGGATATGGAAGTTGAGGAAGACGTGGGACGCGTCAATCGGCAAGAGAGCACCTTTGCTGATGATTCGACAGCAAAGAACGAAACGCGATTGTCGGCAGAAGACAAGCAAGGTGATGGTGAATCAGATAGAGAGGAGGGAACGAGCTTGTTTAAGTCGAAGAAACGTCCACCGCTGCCGCTCGACTTTACACAGCAGCCGACGAGAAAGAACACAGTACCTGCTGGGTTGTTCAAGGCCCTCGCCAGTGCGAATAGTCGTGACAGCGGCGACGACCGGACGAGAAAGTCTGTCCGCTCTAGGTTGAGCTCGCGCGATTTCCTTGACGAATATCGGAAGCCTTCTCTTGACGATATTGACGTGCCCCGTATATCCAGCACGCTTGGCCGCAGTCGATTCGTTACAGATCCAGAAAACACGGGCGGTGGTCTGTTCAGTAGCAGGCGAACAAGTGACGTTGAAGATGACGATGATGAGTCCGACGATGGGAATATCAATGATTTAGACGATGTGTTCGCAGCTACGCGGCAGCAACGGCAACACCGAAGACGAGGTTCATCGCTTCCCTCCGATTTGCACGACGTTGAGGCGCATGAGATCAGTCGTGCGTTGGCCGAGTCTCCGGGTATCGAAGTAACGACCCGCGAAGATATGCAAAACCTTGAAGCAAGCTTGATCGGGCTAATGGAGGACAAATTCACGGCGCTTGAACGTATTTTGAGGCGCGAAGAAAGCCCGACTATGTTCAGTTCCAAGACTGAAGCGATGATTGGAGATATGGTGTCATTGTTCCGTGCTCAACTTCAGGAGAGTGCCACCAGGAGTTTGGAGGATAGTCAGATGGATGCCCGTGGCGAGATGGACTTCCAGCTCATAAAGGATGTCATTGACGAGGGACACAAAGAATTGGCCACGATGTTGAGGAAAGAGTTGACGAATACGACAGAGGATCAAACACATGGACAACAGATCAAAGACGTCGTCATTCGCGCTGTGGAAGACGTCGGTTCCCGGACAGTTAGCGCCATTGTAGAGACCATTGCTGATTTTGCTGCGAGACAAGAAGCGGCCGTTAACCGCGTGGCGTCTGCCCCTGTTAGGGAACGCGACGCGTTGGTTGAGATGGCCGTGAAAGCCCTCTCACCCGTTATAGCGGCATCTCATGCGGATCCGATTGATTACGAATTTTTGACGAGCCAGCTAGCCCAAGCTGTCAAGCCACATATTTCACAGCTCATCGATTTGGCGTCTGACAAGCGCGAAACCGCGGGTCTTATTGTGGATAGGATCCTCCCGCTCCTGCCTTCCCAAGAACCCATTGACATCGGCGCCCTAACGCTCCAGCTTACGACGGAAGTCCGCAGGGCCATTGCACCGATTGACGCTCACGAGATCAAGGAACAAGTAGCAGATTTGGTTATCGAGCGCTTGGATTCAAGGCTTGCTGTGAGAGACAAGGCATTCAACGTTGATGCAATTGCGGCAAAGGTCACAGATGGACTCTCCAATGTGATTCAGGAACCTGTAACGAACATGAAAACAGCTCTTGAAGCAGCTGTAGCCCAGCAGAAGACAGCATTCCCAGGTCAGCTTGAAGAGTTGACGTTGAGGATCACCGAGCTACCCGCCAAGTTGGCTGAATGGATTGACGGACTTGCAGGGACGCAGGACAAGATCATATCCAAGCTGGAACAACAGACATCCAAAACTGATCTTGACATTAATGTAAAGACCATCATGGCGAACATCCACCAGTTGATAGGCACACATAAGGACTTGGAGAGTCGCGACGACGAGCTGCTATCCCTCAACAAGGAGATCTTGGACAAGTTGCTGACCCTCCCAGATGCCCTTCTGGCAGCGTCTACTGTTCTATCCAACACCCACTCGGCACTGGTGTCCTCGCTTGAGTCATCAAGGTGTGAAGTCGAGGAGCTGCGCAAGCTAAACACCGACTACCAGGTCCAGATGACTAAAGCCCGTGGTGCCCATGGCCAGGTTCGCGTCGAAAAGGATGCTCTGAACGAGAAACTGATCGCCACCGAAGCTGAGCGAGAGCGCCTTCGTAGTCAAATCCAAGATCTGCAGTCCGAGACACCTTCCCGAGTGGCTGAACTCGGCTCACTCAGGACTCGGAACGCTGAACTTGAAGAGGCTCTTGCACAGGCGTTGAGCAGGTTGCAAGCCGCCGATGTGTCCACGTCGACGAACCTACAACGTTTAACAGATCTGGAGCAAGCGAATAACGACCTGAAGGATGAGAAACAAGCACTGCAGGCAACGGTTCGTTCACCTCAACGTTAAAGTAGCAGTGAGGCTGACGTTTGTCCCTGTTAGATCGAGTCACTCAACATGCAGCTCGATTATGCTAACCGAGAAAGGGACGCTGCGAATCAATCCTTAGAAGCTCTACAGAAGAAGAATGACGAGCTGTCCTCGCAACAGACTCACTGGGATTCATTGCGGTTGGCGTCCGAGAAGATTGACGCGCTCACTAATCTTATCGGACAAGCTGACAACGAAGAATTGAAGGAGCTTCGCCTGATTCGCGACCGTGCTAACGTTCTCGAGGTTGAAAATGCCTCGCTGCAAAAACACTTTAAAGAAATTGAAACCAAACTTGTGAACAGCGAGAAAGCGGGCACGACGGTGCGCCAAACGTTGGCTCAAGCTCAACAACGCTCAGCAGAATGGGAACGTCGTGCAAGGGAAGCCGAAGGTCAGCTGGAATACTCAAAGACAAGACTTGAGCAATCTGAACAGACCCGAACGCAAATGGAAGCTGATTTATCGCTTGTCAAGCTCCAACTGGAAGAGCGCGAAGCTGGAGACCGCCTCGCAAAGGTCAGTGTTCCTTTGTGCAAGCCAAAGCTTGACTCTAATTGCCTACACATTCAGGATCGCGAAGCCAAATTACGGGATCAAATCGCTGAGTTCGAGGCCAGAACGACTCGTCTCCACACTGAACTCGAGAAAACTAAGACCCCGAAATTGGCCGCCGCAACTGCTGCACCGGCTTCATTCAGACTAGCTGCTAATGATGCTGCAATACGGCCTCAATCACGTACGAGTACTATGTACGACTTAGGGTCACCTACGCCGAGCCAACGTCCTGTATCTCAACCGAGCTTTAACAGCGGGACACCCCCTGGGTCTGTCTGGGATTCGATGCATGCGCCCAGACAGGCCTATCCCACACCCAGCTGGTCTTCTAATTTAAAGAAATATCCGTACCTTGGGCCATCAACACCCCGAGGACAACATCATCCCCAGCACTACTCTCGCCCAGCGGTACCATCTCCAACACCAAGTACAGTGTCCCTTACACCAACGCAGGGTGAAGATGGTTGGTGGTCATAAGCTTGGTTCCAATCCGCATAACATTCTTATTCTCTTGCCCATACTATATGTCTAATGTCACACAGACTGAGGACCCCTTATTATATCCTAGTAGCATCGTAGCGGATTTCTTCACACGTCTATACCAATCACTGTTCATGACTTATTCTTTTATTCCCTCTCTGATTGCTTTGGATTTCATTGTTTATACCCCTTTCTTTGTCTAGACTGTTGGGACGGTCAACCTCATAGTGTACCCCACAGATACAATGCTCTTTCTATGTATATCCAGTTTGGTTATTGGCAAATAAATAATAATGGGAATGGTCCACGCCAAAGAAATATCAGGTCTGCGTTGACGAGAACAACCACTGTTCGACAGCTGCCGTGGCAGCAGAAGGATCATTGGGCAGACTTGGACAGCAAATGAGACAAGGAAGGAACAGGGGAATATATATACATACGATATTCGAGGTACCCAATGCTCGTCTTTCAACTGGAAGAACCTGGGAACATATGTCTCTCCACGTTCTTCCATAAATTTCCGTCTCTCTCGCTGCGCATCCTCGACGGCTGTCTTGGCATTCGTAGCACGCTCCATGTCTTTCAGTGATATTGCTTCAGTCAATGCGGCCCATAGCCTGACCGCACCAAATAGATCGATCAGTAAGCTAGAGAAGGAGAGCAAGCAAGACGTACCTCCGTGATTCGTTTGGTTCCTGGTCTTTTAATGGCGGCACCCATTTGGGAGCTATTTTGGAACCATCCTTGTCCACGTCAAACAACACACGTCTCTTGCCAGACTATGAGGAACATGTAGTTATTAAGGTTGATCTTGATCCAGCCGGAGAACCGTGGCTTACTCTAATCATTCTCAACTCGATGGCGTGGGTCCACTTCCCAGATATTTCACCGATCTCGGTGGAGGATCTTCGTATGTGACCCGCAATAGCGTTGTATGTGCCCGAGAAGAAACCCTAAAAAGCAAAGGAATTCAGAGATAGAACATGACAAGAGGGTCACGAGAACTTGCTTTTGTCTTGAACTCGATATCACAATACAGGCCGTTATTCTCGTTCTTGGCGACGCTGTTGTCGCCCAATTCGAAAACCATTTTCCCAAACAGTATCCCTCGTGCGTACATGTTTGGCATGGTAATGACGTATTCTGTCAAAGGCGTTTTGGTTAGCACGAGCGATCTCAAGGAAAATGATAAGAACGAACCACCGTCCCCTGGCTTGCCTAGGAGTGTGACGCGATTCTCCCCGTCCATGACAGTGGAAACACTGTTTCCGAGAAATCTAGATTTCGGTCTGAGCTCTCCAACAATTTTGACGCGATTCTCGGGGGAGATGTAGAAGAAAGCGGAAATGGGAGGATGGTGCGATACTTTGGGAGAAAGGAGTGAGCACAGAGAAAGGAATACGACGGAAACTCGGAGACAGTCACCTTGCTCGGCAATGTAGAAGCCTCGGGTTCCGTTCGGGTAGTCATATCTGCATCTGAAGAATTCTCCGAGAATAGGATTATATCTGCAATGGCCCGTGACGGGTAAGATCGGTGAAAAGATATGCAACCCACGGTTTCTTGACACCTTTTGGCTTGATATGCCATCCCGATAGATAGTACTGTAGGACTCTGATGAAACGCTCTTCTGCACTGTTTAGTTCGTCCGCACTGTAAAACAGCGGTTTATTTCGCAGGTCGCAGCACGAGAACAGTATGATAGACTTGCCCGAAGATAAGATCAGGATGGGACATGAAATCCGTAATGCGTTCTAGCATGCTTCTTGGTTCTAGCACGAATGTCGGAAAAGTGACTCTGGATAAGTCCATGCCGACTCTTGATTGCACGCGTGTTATATGGGCTGTCTATGCCATTGCAGGACGTACCGCAGTTGTGATATGATGGAGCTGATGATAGAACCTTCATTCTCGTCTCTGGTGCATGAGTCAGAGTCGTCAAAGTAAGCGATGTACGTGGACGGACAAGATTGAAGTATCGTCTGGTTCTGTATCTGAAGGAGGCTTGTTATCGTTGGTCCGTGAGCTGAGTGAGCCAGCCTGACTGAAAAGACCCATCATCGTTGCAAGAAGGAAACCAGGAGGCAGTGTTTATTCAAATTCGGCCAACTAATACTCAGAATACAATCTTTGTTGGGCCTTTTGGAACAAGTATGTCATCCCGATAGAATGCTCCATACACGCTGTGCTCCCTTTTCTTTATCGTCATCGGAAACTTTTTCAGTTCTTCATACTCGAACCCGCCCTCACGCAGCACCCGCGCAAACTCTCCAGCAAGCGACCGCTCATGGGCATCTCCAGTAAAGAACGTGATTGACTTGCCGCTCTTGCCTCCACGTCCTGTTGAGACGCTCAGCACGCTGCCATTCTCCATTATGCTCTTTACTCACCGGTGCGACCGATCCGGTGGACATAGTCCTCCACCGTTAGAGGGAAAGTGTAATTAATGACTGCACCAACGTTCGGTATATCCAACCCCCGTGCGGCTACATCGGTGGCGACCATCAAGTTCACCTGACCACTCCGAAATCTTTCCAGCATCTCCATTCTAGCGCTTTGTGACATGTCACCATGGAGTGCACAAACGGTGTACCCCTGACGGCCAAGCATCTGCTCTACACGAGCCGCTTCTTTTTTGTACAGTGCGAAAACCAAAACGCGAGACTCTGAAGATCCACCCGGTTTCTTTTTTAGGGACAGGGATTTCAGTGCACCGAGAAGCCTTGAGCTGTTGGGGAATTGATAAGCTTGACAATAGGTTTTCTAGTTAGGGCACCGACTCTTTCTGCCGAGCGTCATCTATCACTTGAACACTCTGTTCAACTCGGCTATTTGCTGTCAAATCGTCTGTCCCAACCGTGATGCGAATATGCTTGCAAAAGAAAGAGCTTGCCAAACGTCTAATGGCTTCTGGCCAAGTGGCGCTGACTGTGAAAATCCGTAAGATCAAAAGGTCAGGAGAACTAGTATGCTTTCACAGACACATCATCGTCTGCCGCTCCGGGCTTGGTTTAGTGCTCGAAATAATCTTCCTGATATCATTCTCGAAACCCTTGTCCAACATTCGATCAGCCTCATCCAGAACAAGATAGTCCACGCTGCGGTTTGTTAGCCGCAGTCAACCGAGCCCGACATTGCTCACCCGGAAAGATCGCAAACACCTTCATTCATCAAATCTAGGATTCGACCAGGAGTACCGACAATAATTCTAGTTGTCATCTCGTTTTTGGACTTGGTTGCGTTTTGGAGCATTTGGATCTGAGGGCCCTTTTGAACACCTCCGAAAACAGCGACGCTGGCGATCCCGAATGGCCTGCCCAAATCTGACAGCGTGTCATGTGTTTGAAGGGCCAGCTCACGTGTAGGAGCAACTACGAGCACAGAAATTGAGGAACCTGATTTTTTCTGCTTTTGACTTGTGTCTTCGCTCTTCACTAGACGTGCAAGTGCCGGGATACCAAACGCGAGTGTTTTTCCACTGGATCCAATACGGCAGTCTGACTTGGCTAAAACATGCATGCTTACCTCCCCGTCTCGGCAATGCCGACGACGTCTTGGCCTTTAAGTGCTAGCGCCCATGTACAAGCCTGTATTGGAGTGGGTTCTTCAAACTTGGATAATGCAGTCCTAAGCTCGTCAGGTATATCTAGTTGGGAGAAGGAGGTGATGGGTATTATAGCTTGGGTGCCAGGCGGCGATGTAAATGAGATGCTGTGCTTGGCGATGTATTCTAACGCTTCTTTGGGTGACAGTGGAGGCGCTGGTGTGGCCTTTTTGTCAAATCTTGCCTTCCTGTCAAATCTTGCCTTCCCGTCTGCTGTAGTAGAGCTGTCTGGTATTGATTCTCCCATTTCTACAGCCTCTTGCCTCTTCCTTTTCTTTCTTGTTTTAGGCGCACTCGCTTCAACGTCGCATACAGCTGGGGTTGCGCTCGTGTCATCGCCTTTACGCTTTTTCCCGTTTTTATCAGGACTTGCTTTTGCTAGACGCGCACATCGTTGGTATGATAGAATGGCTGTAAAACACTGACTGACATTGCACTAAGGTAGTCGTGGTATCATTAGCGGTACCGTCTGGAGAACTATGGTCATTCTATTATTCGAAGAACAGAAAGACCCACGTATTGAATCAGATTTGTCCGCGAGTTCTTCGGTTTTCGCATGCTTTTTCTTCTTTTTCTTGTCGGTTTGCGAATGGCCTGTAAATATCCGGTATTAGATAGAGTATCGATGTGCGACTATAGGTGGGTAATCGAACATTCGGTGTCGATATTGCACGTTTCGCCATCATTTCCACCTTTGGAGTGCGGTTTAATATCTTGGGAGAGATTGAGTGCCTGGCCCACTCTACCAGCATTGGCTTAATCTCACCTGATAATTCCTCATGGGTTTTTGACCTTTTGCGCTTTTTCCTGTCCCGTTCCTGCGGGTGATCAGGAGACATGTTGTAGAGACCACAGAAAAGGTATCCAAGGTGCGCTTCCTATTTAGGAGGGATATTTGATCGTTCACGAGAGTAACTACTCTCAGCGCGCAGCATGACGGAAAATGTGATATAATTGCTTTCCTGTACGAACCAGCGTGCGCAGTTAACAATTTAGCCATTGCACTCGAGACTGATTCAGGTGATATATGCAAGTCAGACTCGGGCATGATATATGTTTCCATCAAAAAGCACAGCAATCGCAACAGAAACTGCTCCTGTATAACCTGATAGCCATATACAAACGCGCCGGGGGCAGTCCATGCAAGCGGTGACCGCTTAAACCCCTGCATTCACAACCCACCTCCTCTGCTTAATCATTTATGTCTCTTCAATTCTCTCTTCTCTCCGTGCTGGCCGTCGCGGTTCTGATATTCAGGCCAATCTACGTGTCAGGTTAGTTGGTTGTGTATGTTCTTAGCCCATTCCTAACGATTAGACGACGATACGAAATAGCACACAGCTTGCAGGCTAGGCCTATAAAGAGATTGGCTCAACCTTCGACTGTTTCGCTTGAGATCGTACAGAAATATACGACGAATTCTGAAAACAAGCGTAGCAGTTACACCGATCACACAAGTTTACGACATGACGATAGCTTCCGACTGGTCCTTTCAGCTTTCAATGACACATTCCATTTACACCTCCGCCCAAACGATCACTTAATCCACCCTGCTGCTCAGATCATATACTATGAATCCTCGACAGACGGAGCTGTGCAAAAACATACTGCTCCGTTGCTCCGTGAAACAGTCAAAGCCTACTGGGGAGAAGTGGTCGCCGCCCACCACTCACCCACGCGCATGCTTGAAGACGCTATCGGAGTTGTTCATTCTCCATCTCACCCCGCTGATCTAGGGTTTGCCCGTATTATGGTGCATGACCATGTCAACAGCGGATCATCATCCATCTCTCCTAATTACGAAGGGGCTTTCTCCATGAATGGCGACGTCTATCACATCATGACCAAAGACAACTACCTCAGGCGGAAGCATCGACTGGACCCTGAGCTTTCTGCGCCGACTTTGGGCGCAAGTTCCAATCTGATAATTTGGCGCGAATCAGATGTCATGACTGCTGCAGAGGAGTTTTTCGCCTTGCACGGGAAGCAGCCTCAGGAGGAAGCTCTTGAAGCTGGGTCTTGTGGTCATGACAGACTTGCATACAATACGCTTGACTTGAATCCGTTGATGCGCACACTTCGACCAACCAATGTTGACCCGTTTTGGGGTATTCTTCGTAGCCGTGGTCTGTATGGTCGTGATGACGTCGCTGGTAGTAATGCAATGGGAACAAAGTCAGTCATGTAGCAGTGCGCAAAGTGCATCAACTGACTCTTTGAACAGCTTTGCCAATACGATAGGTGTATCAACTGGGTGTCCGACGAGCCAGAAAGTGGTAAGTCCGGACCATAACCGATGCCAGACAGAAGCTCATAAGGGATTAGATCTATATGGGAGTCGCCGCTGACTGCGAGTACGTTACGAAGTATGGGTCGCAAGACAGTGCCCGACAGGCAATTTTGGGCAATTGGAACGCGGCTAGTGCGCTTTACAAGGTTAGTCGTTCTGCCCGCTCAGTGCACATACAATGATGAATACGTCTACAGAGCACTTTCAATGTTAGTCTTGGTATTATTGAACTGCAAGTGCAATCCCCAACGTAACGGTCGTCTCCATGTTATCCGCAGTATATCAAATTAACTGTTCGATAGGTGCCCGTCCCAACCAGATCCTGCCATACCGTGGAATACTCCATGCTCAAGTTCAGTGCTGGACGACCGTCTCTCAACGTTCTCACAATGGAGGGGCCAGAAAGGACAGGATGGTGCTGGTCTTTGGCACCTAATGAGCGGCTGCCCGACTGGAACGGAGGTTGGGATAGCATGGCTCGCAACTCTGTGCGTTGGGTTTACGTTGTTGCTTATCTCTGCCTTCTCATTCTTCTAGGTGCCGTACACAAGCCACGTCTGGAGGTTCTAATCAAACTGTATCTGGTACTGCTGTATCAACATCCGGTCGTACAGAATGGCAAGTCGTCGCCCATGAGATTGGCCACAACTTTGGTGCAATCGTGAGTGACTTTGGTCTTCTCGGATCTTATTGACACTTATCGAACCCTGTAGCATGACGTACGATCCCTTTTGTAGTGCATGCCTCCCTCTTTTCTGACATTTCATACTCAGTGTGCTTCAGGTTGCACCAATTCCGACCAGTGTTGTTCACTTTCAACTTCAACATGCGATGCGAATTCGCGCTTCATTATGAGCCCTGTTTCACAATCCACGGAGATGACATTCTCTTCCTGTACTCTTGGCAATATATGTACGTATCTGATCCTACGTTTTATCTATCCCCGACAAACTTAAGCGACGTAGGTTCCCTGATGATTAGTGGAAGTCAATTGAATGCTAGCTGCCTGGTGGATCCGAGCCCCAACAAGCAAATTATCTCATTGCAGATGTGCGGTAATGGTATCGTCGAACAAGGCGAAGATTGTGACCCAGGACAAGACACATCATCAAACTGTTGTGATTCTACCACTTGCAAATTCAAATCTGGGGCTGTATGTGACCCAGGCAGTAGCCCGTGTTGCACCAGTCAATGTTCCTTTGCTCCGCCGACGCAAGTCTGTCGGCCTTCCAAAGATGCCAATTGTGACTCTGCTGAGACGTGTACTGGCAATTCATCGGCCTGTCCGGCAGATCAAACTGCACCAAATGGTGAGTACCCAGAATCCATATCTATCTCTGTAACTCACCCAGTGGCGGCCATTAAGGGAAATCTTGTGGTTCTGGTCTTGCCTGCGCGTCAGGATTGTGTACGTCACCCTCGTGTAGGTACTCAAGATCTGATCGGATTCTTTCATACTTACCTGGTGTTGGTGACTAAATATGGCAGTACAATGCCAATCGATTGGCGGTTCGATGGGGTACAATACTTCATGTCCTAACCGTGGTGATACGTCTTGTCAGGTGTCATGTCAAGATCCAAAAAACTCTAACACATGTGTGCTCCTCGGAACGTTACTCGTGGATGGTTCCCCTTGCGGTATGTTACTTTCGGTTATGACATCTTTTGCTTTAACGTAACTTTTTCGGAAGGTTATGGAGGAATGTGCAGCAGCGGTAACTGCCAGTCTGGCAGCGTCCTCGATACAGTGAAGGTAATTAGACCTGTTCCCAAAACAGTCGATTGTACGCTAATGGGGTGCAGGCGTGGTATATGGCTAATCTGCAGATTGCTATTCCTGTCACCGTTGTTGTTGGCATTGTTGTATTGCTCCTATTGTGGGGTCTGGGCAGAGGTTTGTGCTTAAATCTATCAAGCGAAGCCGATGCGATCTTTCTGCTTGTAGTTGTGGTAAGCTGTTGCCGAGGGAAAAGATATACAGCGATCAAGGCACGGGAACTTCATCATGAACGTTTGGCAAGCCATGACACAGGATACTCGCGACAAAATCTTCATCATCTCACGCCGAGAGCAGGGTAAGTCATGCGTGCACTCTTTATATTGCGTGATTGACTCCATTTTATAAAGGCCGCTTTATAATCGAGTTCCCTCCAACGATAAGTTTGGATTTCGTTGAACGGCGATTTTAGCTGCCAGTCGCAAAACTTTTGTCAAGATCTAGATAGTGGCAAAATTGTAGATTGTTCAATATAAATCCGGAACACTTTGAAGTCGCACACACTGTATAGCGGATAATGTTGATCAAAGGCCGTCCACTCTGTGTATCGAAAACTGAATGCGGCGGCGGGCAAAGCAGGGTTGACATGCATCCATGGATGGGCCTTATCGGCCTTGGCAAGATATGGCCGAGAACAATTGCTAGACGGTGGCGCCCGCCGCTGGGTTTTTCGCCACGAAACTGGATATAGAATCGAATCAAACAAACTCTGTCGGATTAAGCAAGCTTATGCTAGATATGGGACATTGGAGCGGGGATTAAACGCACGCTATAGGCGTTAAGAATGTAGAGGAGCGTGGCGTACCATTCTAAGCTATCAAGTCAGGTTTTTTTTCTTTGAAACTTACCCTCATTACGGGACAGCTGTCTTATCGTGGACAACAAGGGTGGCGTTGCCACCGGCGTTTGTCGGAGAATAATGTGATTGGAAACACGCATGACAAGAAGCTACGGTTTTGGGAAAAAGTGTCAAGCAGTTTCCTTAACTCGTGGGAGACGAATAAGGACAGAGCCAAGAGGGGAAGTTTCGCCTCTGATTGACTTCATACATGTCAGAGGTCGCCACGTTGGGTTAGATCAAAACGAGATCTGAATGGAAGATGGGATGTATTCTTACTGCGCAGCTGATTCTTTACATTGACAGCCATTTCACGTATTGAGGAGTATGTTCTAGGCATGTTTGCCTTGAATGATATGGTCTGAGTCCTATGTCGTCAACACGAAGACGTATTTCTTGCTGTTCTGATCAGATAGTATTAGAAGAGTCATAGAAGGTTCGACCTACATAACACTTATTACTTAGGTACTGCTCCAGGCCCATTTGTATAGATGCTATCAAACGATAATGAAAAGCTCCGAGGGCAATGAGGCTAGGGTCCTGAAGCCTAACCATTCCTATCAAGGACGTTTAGTGATATGTCGATTTGGGTCATTGATGATTGATGATGCAACGGCGAACCACAATGATTAAAATATCATATATCACGTTTTACCTCGCAGCTGCCTAATCCAAGTTAGTCGGCGCGAATAGAAGACACGTACGTGGCGATTACCTCAAACGCTACATGGTAAAGCATCTATTCTAATATAGAAACAGCGAGCTTGCTCGCGTATCAGCTATTAGTGTTGCGGCCTCTTCTCAAGGATGCCATCGATAATGCCAAAGTCTAGAGCTTCTTGCGCTATAGCAGTATGAGTACAATTCTGAGTAAAAATAGATACTCTCACCAGTCATATAGTAGTCCCGCTCCAGAGCCTTTTCTGCATTGCAAATGGGAAATAGCAATGGAGAGGTAAATAAGTACGTACCAAACCGAGCCAGTCCATCAACCAAACTCTCCCCTTCGTTTGCACAATGTTTCTGGTAGATGCCAGTCAACAGCTGCCGGATTCGCAGGATCTCTTTGGCATGTATAGCAATGTCAGATGCCTGACCCGATGCGCCGCCGGAAGGTTCTGAGATTAGGGCATTTGGTGGACGAAAGGTTAAAATTATAAGTGAAACGCACGGTGAATCATGATACTAGCATTTGGAAGACAGTGCCGTTTTCCACGCTCTCCAGCTGCCAGAAGGAGAGAACCCATGGATGCGGCCATTCCAAGACTGTAAGTATGAATAGGAGAAGTTACATACTAAACCGCATTAGGCAAGAAAATGGTTAATGAGCGAGACTCACTTGCATCTGAATCTCGTGATCAGTTTCAACTGTCAAGCGGGAGGATATAATCGTTACCGTGTCATATATGGCTAATCCAGCGGTCACACTTCCACCAGGGGAATTGATGTATAGGTGAATGGGTTTCGAAGAATCCTCTGCCTCCAAAAATAACATTTGTGCCACAACGAGCGTTGAATCTGAATCGCGGATCTGAATAGAGTATAAAAACTTGATTAACGAACGTAGAATTGTCAGAGACGCACGGGGCCATGAAGCATTATCACACGTTCGCGTAGAAGTCGAGAGAAGATGTCATATGAACGTTCACCCCTGCCCTGACTGCTGCTCAGTGATATTAAAGAAGACGAACATCGCTCGTACAGTTTGTTCAATTACGATCGGCACCAGGCTCGCAGAAGGCGTTTTCCATATATCTTTGATTTCGCGCAATGATTGCCCAGCCAAAGGGTGGAAATAGCGCCTTCCATTGGGAGGAAGTGCGCTGCGAATGGCGGAGAGTGTTGGCCGATTGAGCATGACCATGTGATGTAGCCAAACACAACGCGTGACAAGCGCGTCAACGCCTTACAACCTTCGCACAAGTCATAATGAAGAATGTCAGAACGAAGCGTTCTACTGAGGCTCCTATGGACTTTGAATGGACGAATCGTGCAAATATCAAGCCCGTGTGGGCTACCTCTGACGACACTAATTCACCTCGAAAACGTGAGTAAACCATCGTTCTTGTAGTTTGCCGAACTCTTACCCGTAGTCCAGGAGCTCATGAAGAATTAGCATCACCAAACCCCACCCTTGGAACATCCTCTACAACATCTTTCCCGCCAAACCAAAATCTTCCGTTCTTATTTCAGCCGCCTCAGTCGCCCCAGGTACCGAGCGTGCATTCTTGGGCACCTCCGCCTCAATTCTCACCACGGAAGGCTTTCGCACTCCCCGTAGTTGAAGAAACAAACGATGTGGATATGACTGAGGCCAGTCCTGGAAAATCCAACGAATCCAGAAATGAAGTTGGTAGGGCTGTAGCTTTGGGGGGTTTAAAGAGAGTCTATAATCGGCGACACAAATTGCAATCACATTCACGGCAAAAACAGCAGCAGGAAAGCGAATCAGACGACGATCGCGCAAGTGACGAATCTGGTTCTAGTATCACGACACACAACACGTCCAACCATTACACCTTGAATCTACCCTCACATACAGCTTCTCGGCATGACATACCTTATATCCTATCAGGGTACGCCTCTCCATCTCCAATACGACGGGTCCCGAATTAATTTCAGGAAGCTATTTGCAATTTTTTTTCAACCTCTCTCTCATACTCCTTTTCCTCTATCTCGTAATACAGTTCATCATTACCGTGCAGCGTGATGTGGAGAACAGAATTTCAGAGTATTCTATGGGTGAGTGACAAGTATTTGAAATGATCGCGGATTTATAAATATTTCCTATAGAAATCGTTCAAGAGATTGCAATGTGTGCCTTGCAACACAAAAATAACCTATGCACAACGAACCCCGTCCCAGCAATGGTTCAGCAATGCAGTAACTGGGAAACCTGTATGAATCGCGACCCTGCAGTTGTTGGTCGCGCAAAGGTCGGAGCCGAACTTGTGGCCGAAGTCGTAAACGGCTTCGTCGAGCCCATCAGCTGGAAAACATTGGTATGACAACTAAAATTGAATGTTCAAGCAAGCTTACGTGAGGCATTTCAAGATATTCGGATTGACATCATTGTCTTTTTTGACAGTGTTCGTCAATGCGTTGTTGTCCCTGTATCGGAATCACCGTCAAGCTGTCCCTGTAGCTTCACCGAACAGCCATTCATCAGCTTATCCCATCACTTCCATTCCCCCGTTTCCTCCGCATAACTATGGCTGCATACACCCACCAGGATCGGACCCTGCGTCACGAGATGATGACATCTCAAATTCAAACCTTGGCAGGAGACGGCGTCTAGAAGATGGCACCTCCGTGAAGATTAAATAGCATGGCTGGTTCTGATTTCTCAACATTTGTTATACCTTGATAAGTACTAGATGGTCTGGCAGGACAAACCAAGCATCCCCTTTGGTAACTGCACGCCCGATCTTAGAGGGCTGTGGATATATCATATCACTACGAAGATTCTCCGCACTCGAGAGCATTTAACAGCATGGCTGTCACCGAGTGGCACACTTCCTCCGCATGGTAACAGCATTATCCTCAACTTCAATTGCTATCAGCCGCCACCGAAGTGTGGCATTGTTCTATATTTGTCAAGAACCGTTTCAACTTTCCTCACCCAACAGCTTCTTTCAGGGTTGTACGCTGTTGTACGGCAGCAATTTGAGAAGTTTGTTCTTGCCAGGGTCAACTGTTTGATTGGGGATATTTCATTTAGTTCCATCGAACCCTGTTGTTCTCATCGAATGTCTAGTGTGGCTCCATATTCCTGTATCTTTCCCACTCTAACGTTGATGTGGCATGCGTAAGGTTACAATCAATCAGATTAACTTTCTGGGTTTATCAAACCATCGAGAAGCACGCGATCAATTCAAAAATCATGAATGGCTGCGGCCAATCATCATGATATGGATGTCATGGCCCATGTTCAAACGTGAGTGAGGTAACTGGTGAATGATAATAGATTTAAATGTCCAGCTAAATGACACCTGTCGTGTCTGGGAATATACTTGATATACTTGATCGCGACATTTCCTATGCATGACATTAAAACGCTCCACACTGAAATCAACATATGGTGACCCACTTCCCGAACATGTAAAAAACAAATGCTTGCGACCACATAGGTCATTTACCACCGTCACTCCCTGTAGCTTTCGATTCTTCTTTTTTCTGAATGTAAAAATTCCAGTAGCTCGACGATGTTCTTTTCTGGGCATACTCCAGGGTAGGGCCCTTACCTTTTGCTTTGCCCTCAGTATTTCTGCATCACTGGAAACGAGGTATTGTTGTGCAGATTTGGACAGCTAGCGAGCGGATGACCTACGCCTCTTTACGCTTTGCGAGAGAAGATGCGCTCTCTTTAGGCTTCTTCTGGCTGGCAGCAGCCTTTTTCTGTGCCTTGAGACGGTCTTGGTCACGCTGATTGCCTCCTGCATAAACTCTTGTGTAAGCTGCGGTACTTCTTCGGTGTGTGATATCGCCAAGGTAACTCACGAGTCATCTATGTAAGAGGAGCCAAATCAATAATGGTTGTAAAAATCAAGTTGCAAGGAACCGGCGAACAACTACCGCCGTTTTTTCGGTCGGAGAATATCGGGGTTCATTTTAACGCAAACATATCATGATCTAGAATGTCTTGGAACGAAAGTTACGAAATCAATAAATCTAGATACATTCCGGTGTCAAATCTTTGTTGATTCAATCTTGGGACCAGGGCTAGACTGGTTAGACAGGCTTTACTTAGTAGCGCCATGCTTTATGATTAGTGTCAGCCAATAACGTGACATGAAACGTTCGCCACTGCTCGCCCTTGCCGGACGGGCCGATAGATCTCAATTCCTGTTGAAATATTGAAAGATACCATATCACGAGGCTTGGATTTCTTATGTACATCAAAGATTCATGCATATTCATGGCATGTGGCGGTGGGTTCATTTGCATCGAACCCCGCCAAGCCTTTAGAGAGCATCTCGAGTTGCATCGCCGTTCGACGTTCGAGAAGCAGGCTGTCCTGGTTGACAAGAAGTCGATACTCCCTAGTTGTCAAGCTTAAGAACGTCGCGGGGGATGGACGGGATTAAGCTGGATTACCGGATTTAGGATTAGCCACCAAGGGTTCTGGGACGGATTCTTGCTGTTCGGACCGAGGATCCTCTCTGTGTAAAGGAGAGGCAGTTTATTTAGACGCACCGCATGTCACCCTTTTAGGGTGTGCCACCTGTTGTGTGATAAATTGATCATCTGAACGCGCGCGTATACAGCGCATAGGCCGTACAGCACGGTGCGCCTAATTGGAAAAGCTATCACGGAGCTTGATGAGGGTGGTGTGTATAGCCAGGGTAATTGCGCTTAATGCATCATGCATCATGATGGCTGATGGATTCGAGTCTGTGACAATAGACTCCTAGATGGCAAGGAGGGAGGTGTGCTGTATGCTGGAGGTGAGCAAAGGTATCCGCTGTCCGCGGGCAAGAAGGTCCGAATGTGTTATTAGAAAGCCCGTGGCGACCGTTTCCTTTTTGTCTCTCTTTTTTTTTGACGGTACCGTAGCAAAAAATAGTTACCGAATATGAATAGATCAAACTGATAACATTGTACGAACCTGTATTGGATGGGCTCATGACGTGCCTGTCGCGAGGTGATAAAGAAGCCGAAAATGGAAGGGTTGATTACGTTAGCATCGCACTTATAGATCACGGACTTCCCCAGAGCGACGGAAGAGAACCATCACATCCGAGATCCATGATCGGGCCGAAGACGTGTCATGCTGTCTGGAACGGCAACAGTACGGCAACTCGCGCTTAGAAGAAAGACGATAACCTCATAAAGCTAGAGCTAGAAGCCACGTAGTCATAGAGCGGGCACGGTATATGGATGTCTTAAATGTTAAATTGCGTGCAGAGAAGGAGCCGAATGATCTTCATTGGTAATAAGCTCATGAGTGCAGAGAGGCAGGATCTAGATTGAGACAGGTAACCGATGGCTAGCGGAGACAATCTAAATACGGCAGAACAAAGGCACGCGGGTTTCGATGAGAAGAAAGGAGATGACATTCAAATGACATCTTAAACTTCCCTGCAACGCAAGATGCAATCTCTTGTGCTTCCTGGTTGATCGCCATGATCGTGCGAGGGGAGCCGGCTGTTGGGCCCTGATCTCTCTCCGTCTCAACGCTATATATATTTACGCAGCATTCACTTGTAAAGTCCTTTCGCCCCTTCTTTCCCAAAGTCCGCTTCCAAGCTCCCTCCTCCCCTCTTCTTTCCCGTCTCCTCCACCCCCTTCGTCTTGCCCTCCATGTCCCTCAGACACATGACTCGTCCTAATGACAGAGATCGTATCCACGAACCAGTACACAATATGATTTCACATCCATCCCATCCCCCACACATCAACGGTGTTTCCTCTATCGTCACCAATCCAGCGGCTATCGCAAACGGAGCAACCCACGTCAACCCAATTGTCTCTCCTGCTGTGGCTACAGCAGTCCCAAACACAGTCGCGCCATCAGCATCATCTATCATACACAAATTAAACGTGGCTAATGAACAAACATGGCTCCTAGTTGGTATGGTGCTGCGCTGTCTGATCGTTCGACAAATATAGTCTAATGCTGTGCGGTTCATAATTTCACAGGAAGAGTCGCCGAGCAAATGGGAGATTTAGATCACGCGCTTGCCGCATATGAAAACGCATTGCGGCACAACCCGATGTCCCTGCCTGGACTTACGCAAGTAGCAAGCATTGCTCGGATCAAGGAGAATTATCCCAAGGTAATCTTTTTTTACGTGCCTCCCAACCCTACCCTATTCTACCTTATTTGATACCTGGTGTTGCACATCCGCGGATAACAACGGAGCCCTGTTCCCTTTTGTTTGTTCCTGCTTGTGTTTCATCTCAGATCCGATCTTGATCTGACACATGACGTATCTTCATCTAGGCTGTAGAGTTCTTCCAGCGCGCACTCAGTCTTCAGGAGGATAACGGCGAAGTATGGAGCGCATTAGGTGCGTTCCATTCATTCCTTGTTTTCAATCTAATTTCATTTCTATCATGCACAGGTCATTGTTACTTGATGCAAGATGACCTCCAGAAGGCCTATTCGGCGTACCAACAGGCGCTCTACCTCCTTCCTAATCCAAAGGTAAGCATCTAATGTCTCGTTATGGGCATGTTAAATTAACCACGAGACAGGAGGATCCCAAGCTGTGGTATGGCATTGGCATCCTGTACGACAGATATGGATCTCTTGACCATGCTGAGGAAGCATTCTCCTCTGTCCTTCGTATGGATAAAGGTTTGTGGATTAATCGGTCTTTCGTTGACGGCTATCTTAATTAATACAAGACCTAGATTTTGATAAGGCAAATGAAATCCTATTCCGTTTGGGGATTATATACAAGCAGCAAGGAAAATATGAAGAATCGCTAGGGTGCTTTGACCGAATCCTCCGCAACCCTCCGAGTCCACTGGCCCATGCGGATATCTGGTTCCAGATTGGCCACGTCTATGAACAGCAAAAAGATGTATGTATTACGAGTTATCACGTCCATCACAGACTCTCATTGTCCGTAGTATGTGCGGGCTAAAGATGCATACGAACGTGTCGTTCAAGATAATCCCAAGCACGCCAAGGTATTACAACAGCTCGGCTGGTTGTACCATCAAGACGGATCGTCCTTTCAAAACCAAGACCTTGCAATCCAGTACTTGACCAAGAGTCTTGAACTCGGTATGTATCGGAGTATTTTCTGAACGGCAGGTCTTCCAACAAGTGACAGATTCCGCTGATGCCCAAAGCTGGTATCTTCTCGGGCGTGCTTATATGGCTGGCCAAAAATACAACAAGGCATACGAAGCGTATCAACAAGCCGTTTATCGCGACGGTCGCAATCCGACATTTTGGTGCTCAATCGGAGTCTTATACTTCCAGATCAATCAATATCGCGATGCACTTGATGCATATTCTCGGGCTATTCGCATCAACCCGTATATTTCCGAAGTGTGGTTTGACCTCGGGAGCCTGTACGAAAGTTGCAACAATCAGATTTCAGACGCTATCGACGCTTATGCACGCGCGGCGGAACTTGACCCTAACAACTCTGCGATAACCCAACGTTTGCAACTACTACGTAACGCTCAGACTAACGGTGGTCAAATACCTGCCGCCCCTGGACCTCAGGATGTACATCCTACGGCCTATGCCAATACCACGGTTCACGCCCCTGGCCTAACTGGCCCGCCTCTCTTGTTGCAGCCTGCGAACCACCGCCCCTTGTTTCGTGCGGACTCACGCGGTCCTCCGGGAGAAATATCCCTTCCTCCTCCCTCACAAGTTGGGAACGGCCATAATTCTCCGGGTCCTTTCAGAGGAGGACCGCCACCGGTGCTTATAGACGAGACTCGACATGTATCTTCTCACACAACTCTCGCCCCAATGGACGTGGACCGTCCAACGCATCACTCCCGGGATTATCCCACATCACGCGATGCTTCGCGCGGCCCAATTGGTCCCCAAGGATTGCTTCTTCAGCATCCCCTTCCCCAGTCTCAAGCAGACGATATCCGCAATGGGAGCCGGCATGGCCATCACGAATCTTCGTTTTTCACGCGCCCGAGGGGACATTCACGTTCCACTTCTCCGCCGCATGTGCGCACTCGCTCTCCACAATTCCAGAGCTATCCGTCGTCAGCTCGACAACCAATTCCGCCAACGCAGGCAGCACCCATGCAATCTCAGAGGTCACCGCGGACGTCATATCCTCCACATGACGGCAATCGTGCCATGGAACAGGATATGGGGTGGGAGAGACGTATACCACAGGCAGATCACAGGGAGTGGGAACAAGACCGCCGTCGGTCCGACTATCCATCTCAACATTTTTATCCTCCGCGTTCCCCTCAACATGTTCATCGCGCGCATAGTCCAAGAGAGATGTCACCACGTCCTCGATACTGGGAAAGCAAACCTCTGTCGGGTCCGCCTCATTCCTATCCCCCCTCGACCAGACCGTCTCCTCCACCGGTTGATCCACCGGTCCGGCGCTACGATCCAAGATATGACGGACGAGATGCGCGTGACATTCGAGATTACGACGCAGAACAGAGAGGCGACAACCGCTCATATGCAGCATCTCCCGAAAGCCACAGGCTGGCGCTTCGCAACACACAGAGTTATTTGCCGAGCGGCACTACATCCAGAGGTTCAGAAAGTCCATTAACCACTCCTGCCGAAGTAAAGGGTCGTCGTCGAAACGTGAGGGACAAGGAACCAGAGCCAACCGTTCAAGCACTACCACCACCTCCTATCATGCCACCGTCATCTAATCCGTCTGAACCTGCAAAGGCTAGCCGCAAACGTAAGCCAAGGAAGGCGAAGGATGAAGCAATCGGGTCAGAGACTCCTAAACTGTACTCTGCTGATCGCTCTATGGCACCCAAGCTGACGCCGGTCTACAAGCAAGGGTATCAGAAAGTTAGCTCGCCAGAACCCATGAGCTCGAATGGATCATCGCGATCGATGCAACCATCGCCCACTAGTGCCACACCACGTGTACCCCCAAGGGTGCTAGACGAAGAATACGATGAAGCTGATGCGGCGATGAGCCTAGTGTCAATGGCTGGCCCTCAAGAACAAATTCATTCACCTACTGCATCTTCTGGCAGCCGCCATAGCGACCCTTCTCCTCGGTCGATGCTGTCTCATCGAAATTCTGTTTCATCTACACGAAGCCACACCTCTCCTCCTGTGCAACCGGTCAATCTCAAGCGGCCCTTGAGTCCTGGGCCGGACGATGCCTCGGAAACAAAGCGAACGCGAATGGATATGATGAAGCAACGCCGTGGATCTCCGCCCACAGGCAGGCGTACCCCAATCCCTTCGACGCGCCCGTCTCCTCCTGTACCCCTCAGAACACAACCGATGTCACATTCTCCGGAAGCTCGTCAAGGACATGAGCCGTATCCACCTAGTCCCAAGCTATCTGTGGTCTTACCGCCTCACCCGCGCCCGATTGGAACCGGGTTATCGAGTCACGGCACGTCGTCTGCGACGATGTTACCACCCATTACAACGCTATCACCTACGTCAACGTCATCGCCAAACGGCACTAGTGATCGGGATCGAGACGATCGCATGCAAGTGGACGGGAGCAGGCCTTCATCACCGCCCTCGAAATCGAAACTGTCGGAAGTTGTGCATCCATCTTCACGTTCGCCGGTGTCTAAATCGTCGCCTTCATCGGACAAAAAAGATTAATCAACATCATCGTTATGCCCCCATGTATCGTTACAAGTCTTGCCATCTTATTGTTTCTACTTCATAGATTCCTTCCTTTACGATTACCATGACCTTTCATTATATATGATGTATAGCAATGAGAACCATAACAAAAGCGCTTTGTTTGTGTTTGAGGCTGTTCATAACTTTAGTCTCACGATCGTACTATGCCATGGATAACGAAATACCTATAGAGCCACGACATGCAGATTCGCTCGAGTCCGAAGTCGATTCCGAGGCTGTCGCAGCAGAAAAGCCAAAGGAAACGGAAATAGGGACTGACGGCAATTGGGATCCTCTCCTAAATGATTCAAGTCGGATGAAAGGGGACATGTTGGAAGACATAGAAGAAGAGGGCAATATCGCGAATTCGAATGGAAGACTTGAAGACAGAGTCGAAGCTGTTCCTAGTGGAATTAAGCGAGCTTCACAGCATCGGTTGGACTTGAAGTTGACCTCTCCGCCACCATGGGAGCTCATCGACCCCCCTAGTGATGATGGCCAGAAGGAAGCGAGTGGGGTCTATGCTAGGTATGGTTCGGGAAGCTATGAAAGAGCGTAGCTGATTGTTTCGACTTGTCAGAAATCACCGCCCTCTAATTCCTAAATCGACCTATTATCGTGGGCCACCGACCGGGGACTCGGCGTACGGGACAGCGCCCATAGGTCATTTGGGCATTCACCACCCACGAGAAGTGCTTCGGGTAGAGCGGGACTATAGTGGAGGTGATGTGATCCAGTTTTCGCCTAGCTATCCGTTGGAGTTGGAAGGAAGGGTGAGTGTGGCTATGAATATAGGTGTTGTACGTGTTTCGCTGATATGTATACAGATAACGCCGACACAGTTTCTCGAGTCCATCAATATGATAAACGAGGTTCTGATATCAGCGCACAGCCTTCGACATTCTGTACTGGACAACACGCTAGCCGTGTTTACTTTACAACTGTCAAGACTCGTTCTAAGGACGCATTACGACCAGGTTTGTCTTGGCTTAGCTTGGCTTGTGGAGATGGTGGTGTTAATCGGTCTTTAGGAATTGCAACGGCTTCGGCGCATCATTGATGATCTGAACACAGGACTTTGGAACCCAGTGGGAATGAATATACTATGGCCCGCCAATGTCGGGTTTTTGTTTGTGAGTTTCCGGTCGAGTGATCAGATGTCCATGTTGAGCGCTAATGAAACACGGTAGCTTGAGATTGAATACTATGTCAGTTTTCTTTTTCCAATTTTTTTTGGGGTTGATGAACGATTGTATAGTGAACGGTGCGTGTCTCCGATCAGGCGGTGGTAGAGTGGGCCGGCGGCCGGTGTGTGGGGGCAGGGATTATGTAATAGGTAATGGCCAAGATTGCGCGTCACACGGCAAGGCCGGTAGTTAACCGAGTCCGATACGTGGTAAAAAGAGAAAATTCCATCTCCTTCTCTGTTGTCTCAGCGTTTCTGCCTCCAATGGACGCTTATCGCGACGTCGCCCACATCTGGGACTTTTCGAACCCCCTCAACTTCCCCCAGCTGCCTGAAGACGACTTTATTGCTGCCCTTCAGAAACAGTATCCACATAGCCATTCTAAATCTAACAGTCATGATGTCGTCAATCCACATTCTATTTCAAACCCTACACCCTCCTCCGAAGACAGCAGCCCGAGTCCTCCTGTCAGCGAGGATCTGCATGATCCTGCGCCCAAGAGAAAGGCCAGCGATGGTGGTCTAGAACAGGGTGGTCCTAATCAGAAGGCTCAACATACTCGTGAGTTAGAATAATCTTTCCTCTCGCCTTTCTTGCGATAGATCAAATTGCCATTTAGTCAATAGCAACAAGAAGGGAAGCAATATCCCCGCTGCTTCTCTGCCATCGCGGCGAAAGTCTATTGGATCAGGACCAATTGTACGCATTCATGCCGCTGCTCTCATTACCGTGGAACTAAATTTTGATGTCCAGGTGGCGAAGGACGAGACTCGCCTCTTGAAAAGGAAAGAGCAGAACCGTGCTGCTCAGCGCGCCTTCCGGGAACGTAAGGAGAAGCATGTCAAGGACGTAAGTGTCCTAGTCTCTTTTGCGGAGAAACTAGGACGATCCTGCTTTGTAGCTGGAAGACCAAGTCACTGCTCTTGAAGAAAAGAACGAGCAAGCGATGACCGAGAATGAAAACCTGCGTGACTTGCTCACCCGTTTACAGACGGAGAACGTAGTGCTCAAGCAGCAACAGGCGTCATTCACTTTTTCAATGCCGAAGAATAATGCTACTGGTGGTTTAGACACCCAGAATCAAGTGGCTAGTTCCTTCATGGATCCTTCCATATTTACACCTGCTTCTGCCGCTTCTTCTCATACTCCGACCCTTATATCCTCCCCAACCACGACTGACTCGTCATCAAAGTATAGCAATCCACTTGACTGGAGTTCTTTGAACAGTTTCGATCCCTCCGCCCTCAACATCTTAGATGAGCCTCCGCAGGCGACTGCCACGAGCGGAGCGATGGATTTGGATTTTGGCTTTGGCGCCAGCTCAGACGCCTTACCTGGCTTCCCATATACAACGATCGCAAGCAACCCAGCCTTTTTCAGTTTGGCGTCAACCTTTGATTCTGTGACACCATCTCATCAGACATCGCCATCCTCTACCGATCCGTTCAATTTCGACTTTAATACCCTGACGTCATGGCCTACAAATCAATCCATTCAGGATCCATCATTAAATGACCTGTTCGCTGCTAGCTATATGCCACCCGCCAACACCACGGATTACAATGCCTTCCTATCCAATACACCAGAACTGGCTCCAGTAACTAGACGCGACGATTCCAGCGGTAGCTCTTCCGCTTCCTCGGCATCTTCTCCGCCGGACCAATTGCAGACACCAGTCTCAGAGGGCGACACATGTCCCAAATCAAGGGGCGCGTGCCAAAAGGCTATTAAAGACTCCGGTCTATCGCCATTTGCACCTCCGCCCCAGATCAATCTTCCTGCTGTGCTAAAGAAGACGATAGACACAGACTTGACTCCCATGATTTCATGCTCTGGATCAACAATCCCAAAGACTCACCAGAGTGATGATAATGTAGAGGTGCTGACGGCATGGCGGGCTGTTACTTCCCATCCTAATTTCAAGGTTCGTCAACCCAAGGCATTGGTCTTCTCACACGAGGTCTGAAACTTATTTTATTTATAGGAAGCGGACGTGAATGACTTGTGTGCCGAGTTTACTGCCAAGGCAAAGTGTGATGGCACCAAAGTCGTGCTAGACCCACAAGGTGTCGATCACATACTTAAAACAATTTCAAAAATATGACGACGCTCCATCACGGAACGCAGGGAGTCTTTAAAGGCTAATCATGCTCACAACAAGGCAGATGATCTCGGGGCGGCCCGTTTGTGCTCTGCGGGCGTGTTCGTCCACAATTGGTCCGACTTCGTGGTCTGTTGACTCGCCTTTCGCTTTTGTTGGCACAATTTTCACTATGCCCTTATTCCCCCCTCTGACTATTTATCAATTGTGATTGTATGGCCAACCCTTCATGCCTTCTTTTTTTAGCCAGGGTATAAAGGATAGCAAATGTAATATATATATAAGTTTCTACTACAGTATACAGCAAACATGTACAGTCAACGTGGCAAAAAATCCAATAGTCAACTAAAAAGATCAATGAAAACTACTCGTCGTCACTTGCAGTCAGGTATTCCTCGTCGCTGAGTATTTGCTTCCTGCCAGTGTTACGGACCCTGGTCGGTGGAGGTCGCTCATCGTCATCCATAGGTGTCAAGGCCTCCTCAAACGCGCCCCCAATACTAGGATTAGGAGCAGGTGGGGCTCCAGGCAGTCCTGAACCAACTATGACCCGTTCCCACGTCGCATTGAATACTTTCTCCATCTCTTCCGCATCGATATACACCCAGGACCCTTCTTGATTGTATGTTCGTGCGTTATTGAACATGAGGATCCAATCTTCTTTGAAAGCTTGTACGGTCTTGTATTGACCGGCGTTCGACCGCTTCCTGAGTTGTGCAAGCGCGATAGGCTGGGTGATGAGTTGATAATAATCGGGATAATCCTACGATGTTCGTCAATTACTGACTTGGATAGAGTTTCAAAACACTCACCCTTCTGTCAGGCAAATCCCTGAACAGTTCGCAACGTTTTCGACCCGTCTCGTCTTCGCAGGCTAGTACAGCCTTGTAACATTCTGCAAATGCCTTCTTCATCTTCTCCTTTACTGCCGACGGCAAATCACCACTGAAACTGGCACTACTGTTCTTAGTCTTGCGGCGTTTCTATCGTGTGTAAGTATTGCGTGTAACGAAGGAAAGAATAACACGCACTGATTCGTGATCCTCGTCATCGTCGTCGGCAATAGATGGCGTGACAGACATTGACTTGTTACCGCGCTTCCGCTTGCCATTCGCTGGCGCTTCTTGATCCACTGCTTTGGTTTTACCTTTTCTGGCTTTACGACCCCGCGAGTCGCTGTCAGATATAGGTGTCCCTCGGACAGAAGCTTCAGTATCCTTCAGCAGTTTATTTGTCGCGCGACGCTCCTTCTTCTCTCGGGCACGCTCAGACAATTCTTGCAGGTCCTCGCCGTCTTCCAAGGCCTGAGGAATCGCCGGAATTCAATAAGCACGCCAACTCGGCTCATGGTGTATGAACGTACCATCGCCCATGCATCATCGCTGAGTCCGTCGTTATAACTGACGATGTTCCTTCTTCGCGCCCCTCTACCTTCAGGGACATCCTCGGTTTCCTTATTCTCGAAAGGTTCGTCTGTCTGATAACATTCTGGAAGTTCTTCAAGCTGCATGAGCGGAAGAGGAGGTTTGCCACGATTTCCTGCATTACGCCAATTTTCCATTATCTCGCGCTCCCGCGTAATGTCCATTTGACGGAAAAGGACAGATTCTTCTTCTGATCTTGCGATAAGCTCGTTCAGTTCCTCATCGTTCATATCACCCGCTTCTTCGTTCTCTTCCTCTTGGTCCGCTTCTAAGATAGAACGCTACACCAAATCAGTGAAGGAAGAGTGAGATAAAAACAACAGTGCAACATACCAAGAACTCCTCTTGTTCTTCCTGGGTGGACTTGTTGTCGAATCGGCCAGCCTGGATTACCTTCTGGTCTATATCAAGCTTGAAATGAGCACGTTGATACATTGCCTCCTCGACACTTTTTTCGGTAATGAAGCGCAGAATGAGCACAGCCTTGGTCTGACCAATACGATGGGCACGGTCTTGTGCTTGCAAGTCTGCGTGAGGATTCCTAGTGCACATCAGTTATGGTTCGTGATTTTGAAAATAAGGACCATGTCCTTACCAGTCACTGTCGAAGCTAAAATGTTGGTGTCAGTAAATGTCCATCAAGAACTTGGTTCCACTTACATGATGACCGTATCAGCTGTCTGTAGATTAAGACCCAAACCTCCCGCGCGGGTGGACAAGATGAAAATTTTGTAATCAGAGTTAGGTGCATTGAACAGCTGGACGAATTGAGCTCGTTCTTCCGTCTTGGTGCCACCATCCAGCCGAAGGTGCTTCCATCCCATCATCTTCAAAAAATCCTCCATGATGTCCATCACTTTGGTCATTTGGAAGAAGATCAGAACTCTATGACCAGTGGTAAAGAATTTAGGAAGAATTCTGCTCAAAAGTTCGATTTTGCCCGAAGTTCGAATGAGCTTCTCGTCGACTAGACCACTAGGACTGATTTTGTCCTCCACGCTCTCGAACAAGAAGGGATGTTGGCAGATCTTGCGCAGCTGCATGAGCTCATTGCTTAAACCCTTGACACCTCCAGATTTGCTGAAGAAGGTTAAGTCTTAATGTCAAAGACAAAACAACTGACATACCCCTTGCCATCTTTACCATCTGCAATCATCTTATATTTCTTCATTTGTTTATACAGCTGGCTCTGTAGTGCACTCATGCGAATTTTGATTACTTTTTCTACTTTGTCGGGCAACTCGCTTTCGACGTCTTTCTTCAACCGTCTGAGCAGGAATGGGCGGAGGACTTTGTGTAGACGCTTAATTATAAGAAGCGCTTCTTCTTCGTTTAGCTCTATCTTATCACCGGTACCAGAATTCGCAAAGGGTGTGTTGAACCACTCGTCAAACGATTTAACCGAATTGAAAATTTTGGGCAAAACAAAGTTGAGAAGAGACCACAACTCGGGAAGGTTGTTTTGCAGCGGAGTACCAGTAAGAATAAGTCGGTAACGGGAGTGATAATATGTGGTGAGCGTTTGAGCAAGCTTGGACTGGGTGTTTTTCATACGGTGCCCCTCGTCTATAATGCTCATTACGTCGTTGAACTTGAGTAAATAACTAAAAACCTACCGATGATCATATGAACCCATTTGATCTTGCTCAAATGTGGCCGGTCCTTGATAATGTATTCATAGGTGGTGAGAAGGACTTGGAATTGGCCGAGACGCAACTCGTTCTGCAGGGCGCGTCGCTGAGCCGGATTTCCTTTGTAAGCAATGGTCTTGACGTCGGGTGCCCATTTGGCAAATTCTCCGGACCAGTTGGTCATAGTAGAGAGAGGGACAATGACAAGGTATGGACCTCGCTGTTTCTTGACTTCGATCAAGAATGCAACAAGGGAAATCGTTTGAATTGTTTTACCCAGACCCTGCAAAGAAGGTTGAAGGAAGCAAAATACAGAGCAACACATGGCTTTACCATCTCATCCGCAAGAATACCGTTCAATCTGTTGTTGTACAAGCTCACCATCCATTGAAGTCCCTTGAGTTGATACTCCTTCAGCGTTCCACCGATTAGTAACCTTGGCTGCTGCGTTACTCTCTCCGGTATCCTGTGAGCAATGGCGTAGTAGTCGACCTTCCTTTCTTCTGAAGGGTCATCAACAGCGGCTCTCGCACCAAAAGTGGCCTCAGAAGTTGGACCATCCTCTGGTTCCCACGTCACAGCTTCGGTCTGCTGGGAAAGGACGGCCTGCGCAAGGGAATCGAGATATGAGTCCGTTTGTTTCACGAGATGCGTAATACGGGTGTCTTTTGCTGTATCAATGAGTTTCATATACGCCTCTTCATCATCCGCCTTGAGTGCCTTGAGACGCTCCTTTGCGAGCCTCTCAATACGTTTTTGCTCCTCTTTCTCGGTATGTGCATGGAATGAAAGTACGGCACGGCCCAGACGAACGACGCGATCTTGGGCATTGCGACAAGTATTCATCATTTCACGACCATGGATACAGATGACTTCAAGCTGTTCAACATGTTTATGCTTGGCACGACGTTCACGCTCTGCACGTTGCTTGCGCTCTAGTTGTTCAGTCATGCGTGCATCGCGTATGGTTGGCTTTTTCAACCGTCGGAAATCAGCGCGATTGAGAGGCAACATTGAGCCATGTGCGAGACGCTCGGCGACGAGGGCACGGAGCGAACGCTGCTTGTCTAATAAGCGCAGGGATTTCAACTCTATAACCGCTCGCAATTTTCCATGTGCACTGGGTGGGGGGTGTATAAGGGAGTGTAGAGTCTGTTCTATAGGGGTGGTGTTTTCTTTATTCTCATTGCCCAGTCCAATGTCGAATGGGTTACTCTCCGGCAAACCACCGTCGCCGATTGTGGAAGGCAATGCCTCGAGTTCGCGGATGCGTTGCTGAATGCGGGCCTCGACGAAACGATCACGTTCATTAAGGACTTGGTGAGCGTCGAGACCAGCAGGCATCAGAGTTGGGATTATCAATCGCTGCAGACGAGTGGCAAAAAGCTTGGGGTCGGAATCAGTCGAGCGCTTGAGGTGGGAAAAGGGATGTCGATAAGCATTGTAAGGGTGGATTGCAGAGTTGACATTGTCTTCCACGAAGGGTCCATTGGGTAGGTCAGCCGTAGTTGCAGAAGTTGGTAGTTCTATCCGCTGCTGATCTTCTGATTTTATGGCAATGTCGGATGGCTCCTGCTCCACTGAGGGAGAACCGCGTAGACCCACCGTAGCGGCCCCTGGATGTTGATTAGGATGGCTGCTTGGGGCGACATCCTCCTTCGCAGCCTTGACTGCAGCATCGACAACACGAGACTGAACATCTGGACCATGCAATGTTCGTTCCAAATCTTGAATCGCGCTGTTAGGTACCCTCAACGCTTGCTGCAAATCCTCTGGAACAGCACTGCCGCGGGCTAGGAGTTTGTATGCTTGGATTTGAGCTCTGAGAGCACCGATTAGTTCTGGAGGAAAGGACACTGGAGTTTGCGGCGAGACGGGATAAGACTGTGATGAAGCAGCAGCGCCGTTTGGGGGAGATTGCTGTGAATGCCCGTTTGAGGTAGGCTGGGGTTGTGTACCATTATTTCTGCCTGAAAAGCGAAATTGAAGGAGGGACAAAGCGAGTTGGCCAGAAACGTACTCTGAAGTGCGTTGATATACTTGAGAAGCTGTTCAATCTCATTTGGGGACTTCTGCTCTCGAGGGTACTTCTTGAGAAAATTGACGCGCTAGGGAAAGGCGGGCGATGAGGAGTAGAAAAGCAAGGAGGAGCTCAGCGTACCAGAATAAGTTGTTGCAAGTCGGGAAGTTGCTGTTGCCTGCCCTGCACTTGGGCCGACATCCTTCCTTACTGTATCAGCGAAACTCTCTTTCCGACTCCTGTCACCCCGTCACAGGTCATGCCATACCCGTCACCAGTCACGTGTGTCTTAATTTACACCGCGTCCGACTCGACGTGCTTTGACTCTTGTCACCCCGCCCTCAATATGCCAGCTGAGCGTGCAGGCGTAAGTAGCGTCTATCAACAGTATTACATTTACAACTGTCATACAGTATACAGTTACAATGTTCCTCGTGGACATTTCCCCCTCCATGGGGAAAGTCAGGACAGTTCACCTTCCCCCAGGTCTAGACGGTGAAGAGCGCTTTGCCAACATGACCAGCCTCGAATGGGCTCTGCAATACGTCAAGATGAAAGTGCAGGACATGGTTAGCTATCTGTCTCGTGAACGGCATCAGTCGCTGACTGTTGGTAGATCTTCGGTGGTCGAAAGACGGAGCAATGCGGCATCATAACCTTTGGATCCGAAAGTGAGTGAAGATCCAATGCATATATCAGCGTTCTCACTCCTTAACAGCCACTAATAACATGATTAACCAGACAAATGGCGGTTATGAGAATGTCTATGAATACGTTGGAATTGGCCAACCCAACAACGGCACGATAGCCAAGCTTGATGCGTTGCAACCATCGACCGTGTCTGGAGACCGTAAGTTATAAATATGCTCTGTCATACCATGTACGACCCCTCGCTCCAGCTATTGACGCTCTTATCGTCGGCGTTGACACTCAAGCTGAATATATGACGAAGAAGAAGACATGGACTCGCAAGATAGTGTTGGTCACTGACGGAGAATCTCCTATAGAAATGGAAAATTGGGAGTCCGTTATTAAGAAAATGAATGCCTTGGATATCTCTTTTACTATTGTGTGCGTTCCAGTGGCTCTGCTTCCCGATCAGTCTATGAATTGCATGCTTAGCGGTGTCGATTTTGACGATCTCCAGTACCCATATGAGGAACCGGGCAAATCTGTTATTAAGGTTCAACCATGGTTTTCTCCTCTTTCCATAGCTGATTTCCGTCGAACAGAGGACAAACGAAGAGTTTTACCATGGCATCGTATCTTCTTTGAAGAACGGGACGGTCGGAACTTGTGCTTATGCTTTGCAGGAAATAACGTGTCCGGATGTAAAGGTTTCCAAGTCGGCTCTGATGGGAACCGTACTCCGTGTGGGTGATATAGACGGACATCCGGATGAGGCTATCGAGATAGCCGTTAAAACAACCAAATGTACTACTATTGCGCGTCCGAAGAGCTGGAAGAAGTTTGCTCCAAGAATCAAGAGCAGCAAAATGGAAGTCGACGGCGAAGAGGAAAAGACCGAATTCGCCCAGTTGCGTATGCGCACTGAATATTATGTCGATGATGAGGACATCAAAATGGAAGACAATGAAGAGGACCTACTTAACAATTCTACCATGGATAACGACCAGAAGACGAAGAGCGAACATCTCGAAAAAGTAGAGAAAGAGGAACTTATTAGAGGATTCAAGTACGGAACAACTTATGTTCCTTGCCCTGACGGCCAATTCCCAAAACTTCCTACTCGGAAAGGCATTGAAATTTGCGGTTTTTTTCCTACTAAAAACGTAAGGTGCTCTAACTGCTTCTATGCGTTTCTTAGCCTCCATAGTATCGAAGGGACTATGCTATGGGTGAGATTTCATATGTCTGGGCAGACACCAATTCGCCACAGCAGCAAGCTGCTCTTTCAAGTATTGTGCAAGCAATGTACCAAAAAGAGGTCGTGGCCATTGCCCGGCGTGTGACCAAGGATGGTATGGACCCCAAGATGGGCGTCCTGGTGCCAGTCACCCTTGACAAAGTAGATTGCTTGCTTTGGACACAGGTGCGGCAGTATTTTGAGATTCTTGTTGTCCACGGTTCATGTTGTTTTAGGTGCCTTTTGCGGACGACGTGCGCAAGTACTCGTTTGCATCATTGGAACGCCTTGTTTCGAAGAAAGGAGAACGACTCACCACCCATCCATATCTTCCGACGAAACAACAACAGAATGCGATGGACATATACGTTGATGCGATGGATTTAATGACTGCAGGTGATCAGGATGAAGAAGGGTATGTGTAACGCCTACGTCCGTCAGCGATGCTAATTTTTGTTAGAATTCCGCAACCATGGTTCGACATACGGCAATCTTACAACCCCGCATTCCATCGAGTCAAGCAAGCTCTTTTTCACTGTGCAGTCGTTTCAGATCTCAAAAGACAGCCACTTCCGCCGCCACACCCTGAGCTCCTGAAATACTTTAACACACCACCTACAGTTATTGCGCAAGCGAAAAATGCCTTGGAAAAATGCCAAGATGTGTTCAAGGTCCGGGAAGGTGAGGCTTTTTACGTTGCTCCTATTGACTTATATATAAGCTTTACCCTCAAGTACCTAAGAAGGTGTCCGCAAAGGTACGACGTAACGACCATGCTCATGCAGAGGAGGAAGACGACGGCCAGCTCTTGTTGCTTGACCGGAAGCAAAGTCCTGGAAAGCCTCAACCGACGCAGGACAAAGGCAAAACAAAGGCCACTGAGTCCGATGGCAGTGCCACTGAAGAAGAAGAGGAGGAGGAAGAGCAGGATTATGGTGACAAGAAAGATGTCTTGTTGGATGAGGAACCTACAGTCCGTGGTCAGAGAATGGCACCGCTTCCGACGCCTGCGAGATCAGCGTCTCCTCAGTCAAGGCGTATCCGCGAACAGAACATGGATGTAGACGACGAAGCGAACGTCGGTCAGATTGACCCTGGGCGCATACCTGGCCGAATCATTGGAACAACCGATCCTTTGAAGGATTTCCGCAAAAACCTCGAACAAGGCGATATTGTAACCAAAGCAGTAGAAGACATGGGATTTGTGATCAGCGACATAGTTATGAGACCGTTTTCGTGGCGGAGGAACAGTGAATTGATGGAGTGTCTAAGAGAGATGAGGAATGTAGCTTTGAAGGTGCGAATCATTCTCGATGTTAACCACATCTTCTAACGGCACCACAGGAAGATGAGATTGAAACATGGAATGCGTGAGTCAAAATCCAAGATCGAACCCATTGAGCTCTCATTCACCGTTCATTGACAGCTTCATGAAAGAGTTCAAAACGAAGTGCTTGAACAAGCCTGGCAACCCAGACTTTTGGAAGGAGGTCGAAAAAGCTGGTCGAGGGCTTACCTTGATCAGCAAACAGGAAGCGGATCGATATGGTGGATTGTCCATTATAAGCGAAAGGGAAGCCAGAGACGTATGCATCACATCACACTACTCGAGTTCAAAAATGACGCCTTTCTTTCCTTTTGACAGTTCCTCGCAAAGCATTAATGCTTCAGCCTCAGGGATAACTCGCGTGTTAGACATGTGCAAGTACTGTACCATAGTTACTTTGATACGAATACATACGTTTGGTGCTTCTTCATGACTATCACTGCACTGATTATTTACGGCCCCACCATCCACCCAACAAACTACTTAATCCTGAGCGAGAGGCTGCCTGCAGTTCAGGTGTCGATGGTCGAATCTCCTCTACTCTAGCCTTCAATGGTGCTTTCTTCTCCATTGGGGGTTGCTGCACTGGCGCAATGTGCGCTACAGGCGCAGTTGCAGGCTTTGGAGTTAGCTGACCTTGCTTTTTGCCTGCACGTTCCAATAGACTGTCCATGTCTAATTCGACATAGTTGAGGGCAATGTTGAAGAAGGTAGGTTTTTTGTATGCTTTAGCTCCGTCTTCGTCAATAGTACCCCCATTGTGTACGAACCAATCTCGCTTAAACTGCAGGCCATCGGCAGCAAGACCTGCCTCAAGTTCCTTCATGTCAGTGTTATTGAGAGGGAAAAAGCAAGGGTTCGTCTCAGAGACAGGGTCGCGGGTAGCCAGGGATAGAGTGCTGACGGTTTCTCGAACGTGGATATGTGCATGTTGAATAAGGGTCAATGCTTCGACATACTTCTTGACAGGAGTATAGCACCGTGCAAGGTTTAGGCATCTGTGTAAAGTCTTAACCATGTATTTGAATCGGATGTTGATACTCCACTAACCGCCGAGCCCGAGTGAACGACGCTCTTGCTTCCACCGCAGCTGCTAAATTTGGATTATCATCGACGATACTTAACGCTCGCATTTGATTGAGACTTTGCAAGACAGTGTCGAGAACTCGAACGATGGCAGGGTACAATCTGCCGTCGACCTGTTCAGGCTTTAGAGCCTTAGATGGTGGTAGCTTCGAGCTACGGACCATTCCAGGCCTAGAGCCAGGCTGATTGGCAAGGATAGCGGAAACAAGGAGAAGGTCCCGCTCAATGCGCCGTGCTAAAAGCTGATAGACAATATAGGCATGGACGAAGTGCAGCATTTGGTTACTGCCTTGCAAACGAAACCCTTGTGTTATGCTGGAGCCTGGCCCAGCCGGCTATGCGATTGGATTGTTACAGAAGAACTAGACAACCAAGCATGAGTCGACATACCTTCTGCGCACTCTTGAGTTTCTGGGCTACGTTCTCGGCATCGCTGAGGGAGAGCAATATGGCGTCATAGGAAGCAACCCCCTTCCTTGTCCGGCTCTCTTTCTTGGCCCTTTGTTTCCTGTCAGCAGTGGTCTCTCCAGGCAAAGGCTGATCTCGCGATCTAAGTTTGTCTTCTTCCTCTTGTACTTTCAAAAGGACGTCCACGAGTTCAGGGTTTCGGATAGGCACTGACTGACCCTCCCAAGAAATATCCTTGAGCTGTTTCTTTGACTTGTCCTGCCCTCTTTGTTTGCACTCTGCCCCTAACTTCTCGACCAAAGCGTCGTAACCTTCTACGAGGCGCTCTTTGTGTGCAGGGACAATCTCAGCGACTATTTCTTCAATGTCGTATGCCTTCTGCCTCCCCAACTCATGAGCACAGTGTCGAATCTCTGGTCCGAGTTCGTCGGCGACCATGGTAGCTAAAGCTTGGTCCCGACTTGTGGTTGCAGATCCTGCTAACACATCCAATAGACTCCTAGCAATGCTCAGTTGCGGAAGGGCGTCTTCGAACTCTTCGCGGAAACGTAGAAGTCGGCCATTGAGGATCAAAGTGTAAACAGTTACATGTATAAGGCTCTCTGCAGCGAGTCGACTCGTTCCGTACAACGTCTGACAATGGGAGAGCAGTTGCGTGGACCAGTTCACGGCCCGACGAAAGCGACCTGCGGCACTATGTCGCAAAGCACCAGAGCGACTTTCATTTTTGGGTTGTAACGACGCTTGAAAGCGTTCCTGCGCATAAGCCCAGGCGCGCTCCGCTTCAAAAAGTAATAACTGCAGGCTACTGCGCTTTAATGCCAGTTTAATGACGAAAACAGCAGTCTCACTGGCCGTCCTGGATAATATCGGGGGTGAGCGGAGGGTGCTTCTTGAATTCTCGACCTTTGCCGTGGGTCATTTTGAGAGCAGACCTTAGCCTATGCGTACGATTGACGCAGTGCTTTCTGACGCGAGTGATTCATAATAGCATTCCTTTACTTTGACGGCATAGATATACACACCTGTAGCGATGAAAGTCATCGTACCGCAAACCGTAAGCATTTCTTTGCTCGCTGACGAGTTGAAGAGCTGGTATACAAAAATTAAGATCAATTTCTTGTCATGAGAAGCCTAAATACCTCTGAGTACGATGAAGGGAGCACCGTTAGCATCGTTCATGATGATAGTGATTTGTCAGGGGTGAAGCGGCAACTTGCAATCTCTAACCATCTCATTTCCAACTCATGGCTGAGGATGAAAAATTTGAGGCTACTCTTCAGAATATTTTAGACCAGAAGACCCTCAAATGGATCTTTTGTGGTACGTCTTATGCTCCAGTGACTTCTAAAGATATACTGCCTCACTATTTTGTGCATGCTAGGTGGTAAAGGTGGTGTCGGTAAGTGGTACTCTTCACCGCAAACACGGTGATTGAGCCAGGAACTCGAAGGAAAAACCACGACATCTTGCTCTCTTGCTATCCAGCTAGCCCAAGTCCGCGAATCTGTTCTATTGATCGTATGTTCGTCCATGGCTAGCGTTTGTACCTTATTTACGTGGCCGATATTGGACAGTCCACCGACCCCGCTCACAACTTGTCCGATGCATTTGGGCAAAAATTCTCCAAAGATGCGACAAAAGTCAATGGTTTCGAGAATCTATACGCAATGGAGATCGATCCAACAAGCGCAATACAGGAGATGGTAGAACAATGTAAACTCGTATTTTCCTTGCCCCTCTCTTGGTCTCGTTACTAATGCTAGCTGCCACTACCAAGCTGACTCCAATGGTATGATGGGTTCAATGATGCAAGACCTTGCATTCGCCATTCCTGGCGTTGACGAGGCGATGAGTTTCGCCGAGATCATGAAGTGGGTCGTCTCTGTATATCACTTGTCCGACGCACTGAAGCACTCTAGACACGTCAAATCTATGGAATACTCTGTCATCGTCTTTGACACTGCACCCACAGGACATACCCTTCGATTTCTTTCTTTTCCCACTGTTTTAGAGAAAGCTCTCGGGAAACTGAGCTCTCTTGGGTCTCGGTTTGGACCTATGATTACCCAGGTATGATTCTTATCATGTCATTCATGCTTAGTGACATATAATTGACTAAATTATGGAGATGTCCAGTATGATGGGAGGTGAACCAGGGTCGCAAGAAGACATGTTCGCTAAATTAGAATCAATGCGGGCTGTGATCACGGAGGTCAACTCACAGTTCAAGGATCCCGTACGTTCTCTATTACTTGACAGTTCCATTGCCGATGCAAATCCCATTGACAGGAAAAGACAACCTTTGTCTGCGTATGCATATCGGAGTTCTTATCACTTTACGAGACGGAACGGCTGGTCCAAGAACTCACTGCATATGAAATTGATACTCATAACATCGTCGTCAACCAGCTCTTGTTCCCAAATAAATGTACGTCGCTCAACCTGACGTCCTTGTGTTCTACTAATGGAGTTTCTCTTTGCAAGCTTCGAACTGCGAGTTCTGCACTGTGCGGCACAAGATGCAGCAGAAATATCTCACAGAAGCACATGAACTTTATGATGAATTCTTCCACATCGTACAGCTACCTCTTTTAACCGAGGAGGTCAGAGGTCCAGAGAAACTTAAGGAGTTTAGTACAATGTTGGTAGAGCCATATATGCCGTCGCAGGACTAATTAACCGTTACATATATTGTCACATACATACTGTCACACACAACCATGGTTTCTAGCACTGAAGACGTCGACCCCTTCGTTCATCAACTAGCCATTAAACTTTCTAGAGCTCTCAATATCATCAACCCCAATGACCTACTGGCAGAAAGAGTTATTCAGATTGCAAAGGCAAACTCACTAAATGATTTTATCAAGGGTGAGTGTGCCTTTTTTGCCCACATCGACACTCTTTAACGAACCCATAGCGGCGAGGGCTTTCGGCAAGTTCAAAGATTCGTTTATGGCGGATCTGCATGACGATATTCTGTCTCATGCAAAGCAGGAGGAGACAGGCATTACCCCTCAACCTGTTCAAGGGATCATGGTGCATGATAGTGATGTTCTACAGCCAGCACCCGCACGGCCTGGTGGACTTGTGCGCAATGATGTCGTATGTACATGCAATTTTTCATCCGACAGGTATTCATCAGCTACATCGTTAGCAACATACCTTTCGGCAGCCAGCGAAACCCCTTCCTCCACCTACGCCCAGAGCATCCTTGCTCGGTCTGGACCGTTTAGCTCAGGAGAAAAGGGCAGCTCAGTTCGAGAAAAATGGAAATGATAACGAAGGAAGTAGGAAAAAGCCAAAGTATGATGAAGGACAAGAGCCTCGCTTCAAAGGTAAAAGTGAAACCTCCAACACAGTAACTTGCTAATATCACTGTGCAGTGCCTAACTTTCCCGCCTCCCACCATAACCATCCCCGACAACGGGGAGAGGACACACCATCTCATCCTGGTGGCCTGTCTGAGACGGGCAGGAAGAGGCTAGAAGAATACAGAAGGAACAGGGACAAGCAAAGAGGCAAGTAACAATATCTCGTTTTTGTGTATGCTTTAACGTACTGCAGAGGGCATTACTGCCTCCAACGAACGTCGTTCTGATGGGCCAAAGGGCCTTGGCGACTTTCAGCGACGCTCAAACCGGGACAGAGGTCGAGACAGAGGATGGGACAGCCGACGAGAACATGATAGACGAGACGCACGTGGATGGGATTCAACACCTGGCAGTGTTCGTCCAACATCAGGTGACGCTCCTAGCGTCCGCGTACCCAACGTAGGCTGGGATTCTACTCCACGTCGTCATGGGGAGGGTGTATCTGGGTGGGGCCATGCGGGCTCTCGAAGCTGGGATGCCCCAACACCGAGAACAGTACGGAGCGGCAGTCCCGACGGCGAGGAGGGGGGCGTCGGTTTCGACATGCGGGAATGGGAAGAGGAGCAAACGAGGTTAGATAGGGATTGGTATACGGGTGCAGAGGACGGTGGAGTCGTCGGGGACGAAGAACACAATCCACTAGCGCAATATGAGGATTTGAATGCATTGAAACAAGCGGAAATTGCTACAAAACAAGTGGTAGGTCTGCTACATCGCCCTTTGATTCTTTTACTGAGTCTCGATTCATAGAAGAAGATATCTGCACGTCAGGCACAATACGTTAGTTTTAATGTTGCCCAATATGCCAAAAACTCATTTGTCCCACCCAGAATGCAGATAACGATCTATGGGAAGCTAACCGAATGTTGACATCTGGAGTTGCAACGCGCAGGACGATTGATCTGAACTTCGAAGATGAGGCCGAGTCCACAGTTCACGTTATTGTGCACGACCTCAAGCCGCCTTTTCTCGATGGACGCACTGTGTTTACCAAACAGCTGGATACGATCAACCCCCTACGCGATCCGACTAGTGATATGGCTATTTTTGCGAAGAAGGGTAGCGCCCTTGTTAAGGAGAAAAGAGAACAAGCAGAACGCGCAAAAGCTGCTGCCAAGCTAACTGCTCTGGGCGGAACTTCACTTGGAAATATCATGGGAGTCAAGGACGAAGAAGCCGAAGCCGACGGTATGTCTGGTGCTCAGTTTCGTCTTTTTCATCAGATTGGACATTCACCTAGTTTTCACTGAACTTTCGCAGCTGAAGCAGAAAAAAAGGCAAAAGAAGGGCCAGGCGAAGCATATAAAGGGGATTCCAAGTTTGCTTCGCACCTTAAAGCTTCGGCTAGTGTAAGATCGTTTGCGAAGAACAGGACTTTGAAGGAACAACGAGAGTTTTTACCTGCTTTCGCTTGTCGCGAAGAACTACTCAAAGTAATCAGGGAAAACCAAGGTTCGTCCTCAATGGAGCAGGAGCATAAGTGACTCAACAGGAAACTAGTCGTCATTGTTGTTGGCGAAACGGGATCAGGGAAAACGACACAGCTAACTCAGTTTATGTACGAAGACGGCTATTGTTCGTATGGTTTAATCGGTTGTACTCAACCCCGTCGTGTTGCTGCTATGTCTGTTGCTAAACGAGTCAGCGAGGAAATGGAGGTTCGTACCACCCTGCTAATCTACTGCCCATTAACGCGATGGTACAGTGTAAACTCGGATCCACTGTTGGTTATGCGATCCGCTTTGAAGATTGCACCACTGCGGAGACAAAAATCAAGTGTATGTTACCATGCTAGACTAGTATACGATACTTATCTGCTGACTTAGATATGACCGATGGCGTATTGCTACGAGAATCACTTAACGAAGGTGATCTCGATCGGTACAGCGTCATCATTCTCGATGAAGCACACGAGCGCTCTCTCAGCACTCACGTTCTTATGGGTTTACTCCCAAAAGGTAAGCGACTCTGTCTGAAAGGGTTCGCTCCGCTGAGCCTTTGCGTAGTCTTGTCGAGGCGTCGGGACTTGAAGTTGATTGTCACCTCTGCCACCATGAATGCCGAGAAGGTGAGCTGATCTGGGTATTCCAGTTCGATATCCGTTACTAAGAATTTCAGTTCTCAAGGTTCTATGGCACTGCTCCTACCTACACCATTCCTGGCCGTACATTCCCCGTCGAGATCTTTCACGCCAAATCTCCCTGCGAAGACTACGTTGATAGTACTGTTAAGCAAGTATTACAAATTCACTTATCACTGCCTCCGGGAGATATTTTGGTGTTTATGACAGGACAAGAAGATATTGAAATTACTTGTCAAGTCATTAATGGTGCGTACATTGATGGCATGTCTGACTGTATCTCTTACAGAGCCGCAGAGCGACTCTCACAACTCGATGAACCACCTGCTCTGGCAGTGTTGCCAATCTATTCTCAGATGCCTGCTGACTTGCAGGCAAAAATCTTTGACCCAACCTCCGATGGACGGAGAAAAGTCATTGTAGCGACGAATATAGCAGAGACATCCTTAACCGGTAAATAACCGTCGATAATGTCGTTCCATCGCTGATCATATATCTAGTTGATGGTATTCTTTTTGTTGTGGATGCCGGATATTGCAAGCTTAAAGTATACAACCCGAAAGTGGGTATGGATGCACTCCAGATCACACCCATTAGTCAGGCGAATGCCAACCAGAGGACCGGCCGTGCCGGTCGCACAGGTAGCGGGTAAGTCGGACAACCAACTACATGTGGCAATGTTCCAACTCATATCCTACTATAGCTACTGTTATCGCCTGTACACTGAGATGGCGTTTCGTAACGAAATGTTCGAAAGCACAATACCTGAAATCCAACGAACAAATTTGGCGAATACCGTTCTTCTTCTCAAATCTCTAAGCGTCAAAAACCTATTAGAGTTCGATTTTATGGACCCTCCGCCGCAAGTATGTCCTCCATCATTTGATCCATGTTCTTTCTTCACTTAACGGCCGGCACTCAAGGCAAATATTCTTAATTCTATGTACCAACTTTGGGTGCTTGGTGCACTTGACAACGTTGGCGACCTTACCCCCATTGGAAGGAAAATGTCCGAATTCCCGATGGAACCTTCCATGGCGAAGATGCTTATAGCTTCTGTCGACTACAAGTGTTCTTCTGAGATGTTGACCATCGTATCTATGCTCTCAGTTCCAAGTGTCTTTTACCGGCCAAAGGAACGAATGGAAGAAGCAGACGCTGCTAGAGAAAAATTCAACGTCCCGGAGAGCGATCACTTGACATTGCTGAATGTGTTTAATCAATGGAAGAGCCACGGGTAAGTCCTTTTCTTCTGCAGTCAGCGGAATATTAAAGTATGGCGGCATTATAGCCACCGAGATGATTGGGCTATGAGACACTTCTTGCATCCTAAGTTGCTGAGGAAAGCCAGAGAAGTTCGCATGCAGCTGGAAGATATCATGAAATTTCAGAAGATGGACCTCATTTCTGCAGGTACTGATTACGATATTCTCAGGTGAGTCCGACTTTTTTGCGCTGTGCTTTCTTCTTTAACACTGTTGCAGGAAAGCTATCACTGCCGACTATTTCCATCAGGCTGCAAGAGTGAAGGGCACAGGAGAATCCGTCAATATTAGATCTGGCCTTCCGACCCATTTACATCCTACAAGTGCATTATACGGACTTGGCTGTATGTTTGAAAAAAAACTACTCCCTTGTCTGCTAACCATCCTTATAGATACTCCATCTTATGTCGTGTATCATGAGCTCATCCTAACATCAAAGGAGTACATGACGCAAGTTACCGCCATCGATCCTTATTGGCTTGGTACGATAGTATGATCCATTTGAAAGGCTATTCTAAAATGCTTTTACAGCTGAATTGGGATCTGTCTTCTACTCGGTCAAGGAGAAAAATTTCGACGATCGAAGCAACCGACGACAAACCGACCGTGAATTCTCCAAGCGGGCTGAACTCGAAACAGAGATCGCCAGGCAGCGCGAGGAGTGAGCAGTTCCTGTTTATGAACGTTAGGCACGTACTGACAATGCAATCAGATCGGCGAAGAAGGCAGATGAGGAGGCTCTGGCAACCAAAATATCCAGTGGCACAAGTTCCAGAATCATCGTTCCCGGTACACCAAAGCATGCAGGGATTGGTGCAGGTTCTAGGGTAACACAGACACCAAGGAAAATGGCAGGGATATAGAGATTTTTTTCAATACACAGTAATGTCATGGCAATGATGAATTGTTGTTTGTACACTTTCGAAAAACCGTGTTGGCACTGTTCCCAGAATGCTCAGCTGTACTTGATCTGATGTCGTATCCAATAAACCTTGGCGATGCATTCGAGGCCACGTATGGATACTACTACAACGACACTTTCCCGTAATTTCGAGTTGCAGCATTCGCAGTCACCTCTTGACACCCTGGTTCGAAGAGCTTCATTACAAAGAGAAAAATTAGAAATCCAAATACCACAGGAGCAATGGAGTGTCCGCGAAGACCCTGAAGGATCCGAACAACAACAAGGGACGATGGCAGGGCAGCAAAAATGGACAACACAAATTCATAACACCCCAATATCACCTTTGTTGCACGGTCGATTCGCTCGCGATTCCTTCGCAACCAATTCCTCGAAAGATAACAATTCATATATGGCTGGTTCCGCGCACCCATCCATCGAATGTCCTAATTACGATGACAACGAGAGTGTTTATTCTGCAGCCCCTTCGCATACGGCTCCTTGGGAATCTGCAAACATGTTATATCATTCCCCTCTGGTACGCATCAGACCGGACACTGAATCGTCCACCTGGGCATCAGTACCTACCGTAATCATCTCTTCTGCTGATACAGACGTGCGTAGTCTGCATGCACATACCGGAGTCACTCCCAATTTCTCTCCATCGGGTCGGCCAATTATACCTCCTTCAGATGACGTGAAGCGTAGAGTGCTCGAAAGGAATATGCGTAGAGCACCGAGCCATCAGTCTGACAGGATGATGTCACAACGACCTTCATCTGATTCACACCCGTGGCCGGATTACTCATTGTCGCGAGGTGAGGGCAGGTCGCTAATACCTAGCGCCTTGCGACCGTCAATGCGAAGTCCAAGCCCCGTCACGATTCCGAAAGCTTTATCCGTATCTCCACCAAATCTCCAATTTCTCGATCCCGTTATGTCCGGCACTCAGAGATCCAGACCTCTTAATGTGACAGACCAAAATATGACACAAAATGCTGTGAGCTTGCCCCGGGCACCATCATCTCGATCTATGTCTCCCGCTACGAGTCAATACTCAAACGATTTCTACTATCCAGCACCAGTACCCGAGCGTGGCCCATCTGCTGTCATTCCCAGTCCGAGTCAACAATATTTGCACCCTGATCCTCATATCCCTGCAACGTTTAATGGGTCAAAATCCCAGCAGTCTCAAACACCGCATGCATATTTGCAACTAGGGATTCAATGCCACGAAGCTAACAAGCTTCAGGATTCCGCGATATATTTTGAGAAGAGCGCGAAGGAAAATGGGGGCTGCGGCGTTGGCATGCTAATGTGGGGCCTTGCATTGAGACATGGGTGGGGGTGTCCAAAAGACGAAAAGAAAGGATTCAATTGGTTGCGGCGTGCCGCGGAGTGTGCAGTCGATGACTTGGAGAAAGCTCGAGTAGGCATGGATTCCAATTTGGTGCAGGTGCGAAAATCTGAGGCTGAGTTGCGCTATACTAAAAACAACCTCAGACGGAACTTGTTCTTGCAATCTACGAAGTGGGCCAGTGTTTCTTCCAGGGCTGGGGCGTACCCAAGGATCAGAAGATGGCCGTGGTAGAATAACAAAATTTTCAGTTTCAAACTCATTAACCTGAGCTTTCTCAGAGCTACTACCAAGTAGCGGCTCGTCTCGGAGACGCGGACGCCCAAAACGATCTTGCTTTTTGCCTTGCAAATGGTAAAGGCTGTAAGAAGGACCGCAAAGAAGCGGCAAAATGGTATCGTGCAGCTGTGAGTCTTGGACGTTCAGATTCAATGTTACATCCACTTATCAGCCAAACCAGGTTGCTCAAGGTCAGAGTGACATTGGGCTTACATGGATCTACAAAGAGAAATATCAATAGATAATGTTAATCCTACACCATCATATCCAAACGATGCTATTGCGACTTTTGGTTTTCCCCTGAAGCGATCTCATATCACCACTCATATACAACATGCAACCCTTGCACAACAGCCATATATGATCGCATATTCCCTTACAAGTTAAATTCAAAGATAAGAAACCCGATATTTCTCCCAGGCCCTCCAAAAACCTTCACGTATATTGACATTGTTAAAGTGTTTCAATAAAGCGACATTCCAGCAAGTCCCCGCATCGCAGCGACAACTTGATGCAGTGATCACGGGACCGTGACGCGGATAGACGCATCGTAATCTCGCCTCATTTGCGGCAATCCATCACCTGGCCCTCTTCTGTTTTTCTCTCGTGATTTTGCCTTGCAAGAGCAAGGGGTGTGTGAGAAACGAAATCTGGAATTCTGATTACATGTTTAGCAAGGACAGCGGGCGCTTGAGCTGTCATTTAAGCTTTGAGCTCGTCGCCACCCGGCGCACTTCAGCCACGTTTTCCGCAGCAGCATAGAATCTCAACCACCACCTTTGTTGAGTAAGTTGCAGTTCAACCGTGACTTCGTGCTCATCTTTCTCAGAACGATATGGATGCTACTCGAGCGGCCAGACTCGAGAAATTTTTTGCAAAGATTTTGGCGAGTCCGGGCCTCGTCTCAGTTAACCAGAAAGACCTTTTCATTGATGCGATTTGTGCGCAAGATGACAAAGTCTCTTGTATAAGTCGCCTAGTTGCAAGCAAGAACGGAATACCATCCATATGTGCAGCTTTGCAATACGATTGCAGCGATACCTTTGCCAACAAGCGAGCTACCAATCTATTGAAATACTTTATGGCGCCGGAGATTGAGGGGGTCAGTGGCGGTTCTTATCTTGAGAAGATACTTGTCGGAATTGTGATTCCCCCTATATTTTGGGAAGCACTACGTTCGGCATTCGACAGGCAGTTGTTGGGCGCAGAGGCAGAGTACGTCCTATATACCCAGAAGCGAACATGGACGTTGATATTTGCAGGACATGTTTCGCATGGCTTATGTACAAACTCATCTCATTCCAAACGAGTGAGACTGACCTGTTTCGTGCAATTGTTCGAGAAAAAGATTACATTGATAAATTCCTCAACTCTTCTTCCCATGAGACGAAAAAATACGCACAACAGATAAAACATCTCCTGGAAACTGGAAAAGTGGCTATAACTTCAGAAGGCGGATCTTCTGCAGGAGGTCGTCACGATAACGATTTCTTGGACTTTAGAGAGATCGCCATCATCCCGACAGTGGAGGAGATGCTCTCTACCAAGGAACCATTCCTCAGGACGACCTACTTCATGGACGATTCGAATACGCAGGACGACAGGGTCAGCATTTATCTTGACAATCAATTCAGGTTGTTGAGGGAAGATATGATAAGTGAGATGCGCGACGAACTCCATGCATATCTTGGCAAGACGAAGCGCCGATACAAGCCACATATCTATCAGGACCTTCAAGTGTTAGATATACGATTTGGGCCTGATGATAAGAAGCGAACCAAGTGGGCGCTGCGCTTCGAATTGGGTGATGATTTACCCGCTTTCAAGAATAACAAGAAGATCAAAGACCGGGTTGAATATCTCCGCAAGCACCGTCGCATCTTGTCGCACCAGTCGCCGGCATGCCTCATCGTTGATGACGATCTGGTTGCTTTTGCACTGGTAGACAGAGATGAAACGGAGTTGGCGGAGAGTCCACCTCTCATCAGCTTACAGCTTGAAGGCGAAAATGCAACTTCAAGGACATTGTCAAAGCTAAAGAGTGGAAAAGATATTAAGCTTCTCAGCGTCGACGTTGCTGTGTTTTCATATGAGCCTATCTTAAGGGCAATCCAACGCACAAACCGACTTCCTCTCAACCAAGAATTGTTGTTCTGGGACTGGGAAGCCTCCGCACTCTTACCAGCTCCGAAGGATCTACCATCTAGAATCATAACAGCGCTGAGGCTGAACCCTTGTCAAGATCTTCGGCTTCTGATTGGGACACAAAAATCCATCACCCTTGACAAGTCGCAAGGGGAATCGTTCTTAAATGGATTAACGCAGCGGGTATCTTTGATTCAAGGACCGCCTGGTGTGTCAAATCACGCAACTATTGATCTCGCAGTTACTAAACTTCAGGATCAGGCACTGGCAAGAGTTTCATTGGAGCCCTTTTAGCTAAAACCATTCACGACCATACCAGGCAGAGCATCTTAGTTGTTTGCTACACAAATCATGCCCTAGATCAGTTCCTTGAAGATCTCATTGACATCGGCATCCCCACGGATAGCATTGCTCGACTGGGCGGGACTGGCAAGGCAACGAGTCGCACTGTTCAATTAGCTCTCCAAAATCAAATATCGACATTCCGGTTTTCGCCAACGGACCATAGGATCCTGGATGATTTAAAGCAGGATATTGAGCAGAAGCAATTCCAGCTTGAGTCTCTTTTTCAGTTGTATCAAGGTTCATCAGCCACCCCAGAGGTTATACTTGCTTGGTTGAAATTTGGAGACCCAGATCTCTTTAACGCATTTCAAGTACCGCTTCCAGAAGATGGCATGGTTTTAATGCACCAAGGAAAACCTATTAAAGATAGTTACCTCTTCCATCAGTGGCTTAAAGGTCAACCTCCACGTTACTTTCCAGGGCTGACAAAACAATATCCCAAACTTTGGACCATGAAGAAGACCGACCGTAAAATCCTAGTGAAAAAATGGGAAAATCAGATCGAGAAAGAGATGCTATCAGATTTCTATTCCGTTTCGAAGCAGTATAACGAACTCGTTTCCCAGCTTGAAAGAAAGTTTTCCGAAAGGGATACACACAAGTTGCAAAACAAACGGATCATTGGCTGTACTACGACAGCTGCAGCGAAATATGCAGAACTGCTTCAATCCGTATCACCATCCGTGCTGCTTGTTGAAGAAGCTGGAGAAATTTTGGAAAGTCATGTTCTGACGGCTTTAGGAAGGAAGAAAAACCAGTTGATACTTATCGGTGATCACAAGTACGGCATATCCTTCCTCTAATATTTTGCTTGCTAAGGGTATACGCACACACTTGCACAGGCAACTTCGTCCGAAAGTGAAGAGCTATCTTCTCACTGTATGTGCCATTACGCCCCTTTTTCTTGTTTTCAAGCTGCGCCTAGGTCGAGAAGGGCGATGGTTTCGATCTCAACAGATCTCTATTCGAGCGCCTCATTTTGAAAGGATATCCCCGCACGGCCCTTTCGCAGCAACACAGAATGAGGCCCGAGATCTCTTCTCTCGTCCGCCATCTTACATACCCTGACTTGGTAGACGCACCGCGCACACGAGGCCGACCTGACCTGCGTGGTGTCACGGACAATCTGATAATGATTAACCACAGCAAACTGGAGGATGAAGTGACGGAGATTGCGGATCAGGCAGAAGGTGCCAAGTCATCGAAACAAAATACGCATGAAGTACAAATGGTGTTGAAGATTGTGCGATATCTAGGCCAACAAGGCTATGGTACCGACAATATGGTTGTGCTGACGCCCTATCTTGGGCAATTACAGAAGCTGATGACGGCATTAAAGAACGAGACAGATCCTGTCCTGAACGATCTTGATTCGCGTGAATTAGTTCGTGCCGGACTCCTCTCACAAGCAGATGCGAATGCAAAGAAACGCCCACTCAGGCTTGCCACTATAGGTAGCGTGCTAGATTTTGCAATTTCCTGCCTCACTAAGTTCGAGTAGACAATTACCAGGGCGAAGAGAGTGACATTGTTATTGTCAGCCTGACGCGTAGCAATCCAAAGCACGACATCGGATTTATGTACTCCCCAGAACGCGTCAACGTCATGTTGTCACGAGCTCGCAATGCACTTATTATGGTAGGAAACACAGACACATTCCGGTTGGCAAAGAAAGGGGGGGAATTGTGGACGTCCCTGTTGGACTTACTCAAGAAGGGTGGCCACATTTACGAAGGGCTGCCAGTGAGATGCGAAAGGCATCCCAACACGACTGCCATTCTCGTATGTGTTACTATCAACACGTTCCTGTTCCGCTCGGCCTTATGAATTGTATGATAGAAATCCCCTGAAGATTTCAACCATGAAGTACCACACGGTGGTTGCAAGCAGCCTTGGTGGGTGTTGACTTTGTTGTTCATGAGACACCGTTAACAGCTGGGCCCATAAGTGGTATCCTTATGGACTGTGGAATCCACCCATGTCAAGTGAGCTGTCATCAGACTACTGATCACTCCGGGTCCCGTATGCGCTGTCAGACATTAGTTGTTTGCAAGTGCAGCAATGGGCATGATTCATCATATCACTGCCACAAGGGACCTTCGTCTGTTTGTTCTCTGTGCGAAAAAGAAAAGCAACTTGTAGAGAAGCAACGGAAGGATGATTTGGCGCGGAAGATGAAACGCAAACGAGAGAAGAACGATCACGAGTTGAAGATGGCGGATCTCGAGAGGCAGATACAGGCTGCTAGGCAGGATATACGTGACACCCAAGCCACTGCTGAGCGTGAGCAGGTGGGGCTTCAGAAAGAGGAGGATCTGCAGAAAGCGCAAGAGCTGGCTATAAAGCCACGCCAGATGCGAAGTTCCTCGGCTGATTCTAGGTCCTTGTTATTCTCATCGTCCCGTCCGGCGCAAAACCCAGCAGACTCTTCTAGTCAGCTCGCGCAATCTCCAACATCACCCAACAATGTCATCACCAAGGATCGGCACAACCTAGGCCGAGGCGCGGGTGATCTAGGACGCGACCCAGGTGTACCTGATCATGTTTGGCAGAGTCTTCAAGAAGCCAAGAGGAGGCAGGAGGAAATAGAGCGTCTCGCTCGCGAAGATCAAGCAGAACTAGAGCGACAGAAGGCACAGAAAAAGAGAGAAGAAGAAGAGATAGCACGGAGGAAGCGCGAACTTGAGGAGCAGGCGAGAAGTGTGAAAGGAGCCAGATACGAAGCTGAGAGGATACGACTGATTCGGCAGAAAGAAGTGGAGAGGTTGAAAGAACTCGCTATAAAGAGAGAAAGGGAGAATATCGAAAAGGAGTTGAGGGTGAAGAAGAGATTGGAAGAACAGAGGAGACAGAAAGAGGCACGGGTCCAACGGAAGCTCCAGTCAATGGGTGTGTGTCCAATGGGATACCAGTGGTTACCCCAAGGAGGGGGATACAGATGTGCTGGCGGCTCGCACTGGGTTTCTAATGCGCAGCTGGGAATCTGAGTATGAGTTCTGAAGGAGCCAAGTAGCATAAGTATTGAATATTGAATCTGTGTAGATTACTTGGCGATCGGCGTTCATTAAACATACGCCATAAAAGGTAATTACTCTTGGCTTCAGCTGAGTTGGCTTTGGATGCTTCAAACCTCGACATCAACACGCAAGAGAACCTCTCCCTCAGGCGACCCTGGAAGCATAAAACACACTCAACTCGGCGTATGGGACCTTTACGAGGAGTCGGATAAGCGCACAACCTATTTGCAACAATGGACTAAATCCCTGACGCGTTCATACCTTGAATTCGTTCAGGCTCTGCCATATTTGTTGCGAATGGTGAAAGATATCAAAAATATCCCAACATGCTTGAATCTGCTGTTCTTTTACCTCTTAACGAGGCTTCTCCTCTCACTTTTGCCCGCAGTTCAATTATGGTGAGCCCTGCCTCTTGGAGATGCCTCTTTCTAACTTGATCCATCAGGTGCTCAGGACAATTGTTGACCATCGTAAGATCGCGACTGAAATTATAAAAAATTATAGCGCAATAAATCAAATGATTGCAGGTTCAAACAGCTCTGTCCGAACGAAGCGTCGACAAACACTTTCTTCTTGGCACTGCCGCCGGGCGCTTACTGTGTTCAATATCTAGTCGTTTGCTGACGACCTTCCTCAAACTTATTGATGAGCCGTTAAACAAACGCATTAAACGATTCTATAGCAAACACTATTTCCATGCGCTCGCCCGGTTAGACCTGCCGACATTCGAAGACACTGCTGTGCAGCAGCAATTTGAAGAAGCCCTTCCTAGAAGTACGAAATCTAGCGTTCCCTGGGATACTATAACGGCTATATCAAACACCTGCTTCAAAGCAGTGACATTGATCTCAGAGTTTGTTATTCTTGCCTCCGTTCTCAGGGATCAGCGTGACGGGTACTTGCTCGCATGCATAACTTTTGCTCACTCTATACTGCACTGGACGCCGCACAAATATTATGTCAGTAATGCTAGTGGTATGTCCATTCTTGTCCAAGTTCATATGATTGATCTTCTTGAATTTAGTATGGGCTGCAACGACCAAGGACTCTGACTATATCAGAACTGAGGGTCTCAAGCGAGCAGTGAATGATCCAACACATCGCAAAGAAATTGTAGCTGGTGGAATGTGGAAATATATGCTGGCCCGTAAGCAGCTCCGTTTGGGTAGCTGACATTACAACTCAACTTGGTCAGAATATTCACAAGGCATTGAACGAATTGCAGATCGTGCCGGCGACTTCTTTGAGGTCCTGAATGTCCGAAGGACTTGGGCCAAACTCTCAGTGTTAAATATCTTTCTTCTGGACCCCCTTCGAGAGTTGCCGCAAGTTCGTGTATAAAAATGCACTTTTCCTGATTCGTTAATCACTTAAAATCAGATCATTTTCACCCTCCGTGCTATTCAGTACCCTGCTTCAATTCCTGTTTCACTAGCTTCTTTGAACCTGATAACACAGACTACTACTAGCTTTTCTCATGCACTCCTCACTCTCGTCGATCACAGTGACTCATTGGTGGATAGATTGACTGGCATCAGAAAGTTATACGAGATCACTGAGCTCCCAAACATTGTCGCGGACGGAAACCTGCCATTTCCCGAAAACCAACGATCACTGGAGCTGGGCATTGCTATCGAGTTCAGGTAAACGAGAACCCACTGACATGCTCATGGTTGACAATTGAGAACAGAAATGTCTCATTTAAATATCCAGACACAGACACTTATGTACTGCATAATGTATCCTTCAAGGTAGAAAAAGGCCAGCTTTGCGTAAGTCCTTTTCTGTGAGGTATTAGCTCTCATGCTGTATATCCAAAAGGTTCTGGTGGGCTCCAATGGTTCAGGGAAGAGCACCATTTTAAAGCTAATATCTCGGCTTTACGACGTGTCGGAGGGACAAATCCTTGTCGATGGCGTGGACATCAAAGCGTTGCGTCTTGAAGATCTGCGTCGATCTATGTCTGTTCTTTTTCAGGATTTTACTATATTCCCGCTATCAGTACGTCCTTCTTACCTTTTGCAAAGGGTGCACTGACAGTCGGTTCAAGATTAGAGACAATATTGCATTAGGTGACCCTGATCATGCGGACGACGACGAAGAAATTCTGGAGGCAGCACGTCTGGGCGGAGCGGGTGATATCGTCGATGGTCTGCCGGAGGGCATAGATACATACCTCGAACGACCTGTAAAGGATCACTATTCCGGCCTACGGGAAGGAACCCTGACTTTCACTGGACGCCCTGTTAGCTATGCCAACATACGACGCCGAGCTGGGATGGACTCGATTCTTACAAAATCTCTCTCAGGTGGTCAAATGCAGCGGATAGCACTGTCAGTCCCCTTTTCCGTAAACAAATGTGCATGATGGGATTGCAGTTTAGGTCACGGACGTTCATGCGGTCATCGATTTCAAAACAAAGAGTTGGTCTCTTGCTTTTTGATGAGCCATCCGCTAGCTTGGATCCAACGGCAGAGCACGGTGAGTGAGAGCTACACACGGAAGAGATGGGTAACAAAATGTACATGAACAACAGACTTGTTTCAACGTCTACGCCAGCTTAGAGGACATAAAACAATGATTTTCTCGTCCCATCGATTTGGAAACCTCACCCGACATGCAGATATAATATTGTGAGCTATCATTTCATTTGGCAAACGAATGAGGGTACTGAATATATTGGTCACAGATATATCAACGATTCCGTGATTGTCGAAGCAGGGACTCATGAACAATTATTGAGGAAAGGTGGTGACTATGCCCACATATGGAAGCTCCAAGCGCAGGCATTTGTCTGAAGCAGTAGTCTGCTTTTGATCTACTTTCATGTAGGAACTGCATTGTCTTGGATAGGTGTACAATAAGCATATAGACAACAATTTATACTTGCTGATAATGTTAACGATCAGTGTATATTATACGTATAACATGAGGTCTGAAAGCGAGCTAAGGGCATGAGTCCTTGACTTCAAGAGAGAGAGAAAGTGAAGGTGCCACGGAGGTGACGACGGTTAAAGCTTAGCATGCTGCAAAACGTAGGAAGAAGCGCTCTTCGACTTCACTTTGTCCACGTCTTTCATTGCGATCGGCCTACATTCGTGTGCATGGTTATAGCCGACTCTGATTCTCCATTAGATGTTTTCGTCAGTAAGCACAAGAGAAACCGCGCACCGTGTCCTGCCGTCGACGCCGCCTTCTTTATAGAACTCAGGCCGCCTCAGGAGGGATACAACAACAGCACCTCCTAAACCTAGATTGTGGACAAGACCGTATTTACCACGTTTATCGGGAGTGTCGAAAAGTCCAGACACTTGCATCGGACCCGACCCTACGATGGAATGTAGGACCCGCCAACAAGGAAGACTAACGACTTACAACCTCTCAACTGCACTGTGTTGATAAATGAGTAAAAAAGATTTAGGGACGAAAAGCTGACGTACTCATGATATAGAAATGCATACCAAGGCCAGTTGCTCCAAGAGGATGCCCCTTTGCTTCCAAGCCTCCGCTTGGATTGACCACGTATTTTCCGCCATACTATCCCAGTTCTGTTAAAATGCTTGCTATTCAAACTGATCGCGCACCGTGTTATCTCCGTGATCAACAAGGGTATGAGCCTCTCCCGGAGCGCAAAGGCCCAAAGCGGGGTATGTGATGAGCTAATAGGATTAGGAATATGGTGCAACTCCTTGCGAGCCTTGTAAGTTTACCTCGTTCGCTGAAAAGCAGTCGTGCAATTCAATCACTCCGACAAGATCTCTCCCCTCCCCTTCCTTGTGCCCGGCTTCGTTAAAAACTTTGTTAGTGCACGCTCTAGTCATCTCATAGCCAATAAGTTCCATTGCGCTCTTGTTCTCGAAAGTACCAACACCGTCAGTACCCAGTGACTGGGCAACAATTTCAATGGCTTGGTTTTCAAGGCCATGTGAATGGACAAAGTCTTCCGATGCAACGATACAACAAGCTGCACCATCCTTTGCGTTCGAACATAATCAACGTGGCAAGATGTAGTACCGGAATTTCTACTCACAGATGTGGGGCTGCACATGAATTTGGTAAGGTTTTTGGTGATCTTCGGCGAGGCCAACACCTGTTCCGCGCTCCAACCATCTCGAAATTGTGAATAAGGATTGTTTAGAGAATGTCTGTGGTTTTTAGAAGCTTTCTGCAGTATTATTACCCACAAACACAAGCAGATGCAGAAGTACAACATACCAATCTTGGCCAAATGTCCTACATTACCACCATATTTCATGAAATATTCTTGAACACCGTTGTCAAACATCCTTGGTGCGCCAGGCCCATTATTTTCTCCAAGATATTCCTGTTCTAATTCATGAGAGCGCTTGCCTAACAGAACCCCAGGAGGGACGCGATCTGGGAAGTTGGTTGAGAGGCTTCCTGGCTTCATTCGCTCAAACCCAAGAGCCATTGCACACTCTGCTTGGCCATACTTCACTGCTGCATTCGCTTGGTATAAAGCAGCGGAGCCTGTTGAGCAGTTGTTGTTAACATTGACGATTGGTATATGTGTAAGGCCAAGGTTATAAAGGGCACGCTGTATGGCACTTAGTCCATGAATGACAAGGAAGGACGCGTCGCGCACTTGACCACTAGTCGAATCTCCATAACAATATCCTACAAACGCGGTTTCGATCTCGTCATAAGTAACTCCTAGAAGCATCGCTCTTTCTCAGCACCTCAGTCCCAAATATTTGGAACTGACCGGCGTCTAGAAGCGCCTTTGTAGCGGCTTCAAGCCCCATCTGTAGGATTTCGTACTGGGCTGACTGTGGTACTTGCAAATACACATCACCTACATCCTCCGTCGTTCTCGTGCCTCGTGGCTGGGAAGCCTCAGTGTAGCTTCCGTTTAACAAGGTGTCGCAATGCACCTACCTTGATGAAGGCCGTGCATCCCCCACCTACGAGAAAGGTTCTGCGTCCAGGCATTCTTCAACAATATTGGACTTATGGACAGGACTGAGGAGAGAACCGGAGTACCGGGACATCGGACCGTGCAGTAGCCGACCAGAAATATTCGCTCCTAGTCCAGCATGTAATTCAGCAGTTCTGTAACTACTCTAATATTTACACTATTTCCAATTAAGCGGTATTTTGTCTTCAGTGTTATTGTAACTGGCCACTTGAATACTTCATCGTCGTTGTCGCACGAAAATCTCTCAAAATCGAATAGTCGCAAAAGCTCCAAAGGGGTAAAATATCGAAGGCCAAGTGGGCGGAGTATTTGCACAGCGTGGCCGCTGCCAGCCCTTTGAGCAGCAAGAAATTTATTGAAGACCTCAGTGGTCTACACAGTAAGAATGAGTCACGTTAACTGAGTAATGAAAAAGACGCACATCAAGATCCTCGTTTGTTTGTATAATAGAGCCAGCGCGTTCCACAAGGTGAGTATACCCTAAAGGACTGAGCAAGTAACTACTGGTATCCTTTGTTGTTTTACTTACCACGTGTGAAGCAGCACGATCGCTTTGATGACGGTAGCACGATGTCGAACAATGTTCCCCATTTTTTAAGAACCTTGTCTGGAACGCCGTACAAGTGACTATCGTTCAGATCATGTTCCAAGTAGTTCTTAATTTCCCTGACGAGTGAGGTACTGGTTTCGCTGTGTAGCTCAAATTCATTTGCATTATCATCATCGCCGCATTGGCCTGGTATAGTTCGCCAGACTTTTCCTTGAATATCATCAGCATGCGCGAATCGGAAAGGCCGACGCTTTGCCAGGAGGTAATAACGCAGACGTGAGTTGGGAATACCAAATTGGAGGGGCGTAAGGAGTATCTCGAGCGTTGCGTAGTCCAACGACCACAGAGTCGAGCATAATAATTCTCTGGTTGAAGACGTCTTTTGGACAAGTCAGGCTCAAGTTTGTCATGGTAAATCAATTACCTCAAACCCGGCGACATTTTCTACTAACAGGTACGAAGGATGAGTATTCGTGACCTTCATCTGCGGTAAGACATCCTGTATAAGATACAAAAAGGACTGAGCACGCGGATCTGAGGCCCCTTTCCGGTTCGAGTTAAGGACCGTATACGGTTGACATGCGGGCGATAATAACCAGATTTCAGCACCGAAAGAAGCGAGATAATGGGGTTTAAGTGTAGAGATGTCCACCTGGAATGGTTGTCAGCAAAACTGGCCGTGTGATATCTTTGGTCCAACCCTGGATACAATATCTTGGCCATAGTTTAATGAATAAACTTGACAGGCATTTTGGTCCCAATCAAAAGCTTGGACAACGGATGCGTTCGCCTTGCTTCTTTTCAGAGCCAGATGTAGGCCACCTCGGGAAACGTCAGTTAGATAGAGCCAACTCATGCAATCTCACGCACCTATGCCGCAATAAAACTCGAGTGCACGCATCTGTGCCAAGAGAAGTGAATTACATAATGCACCGGGTTCATTCCAAACTTCACTGATCTTAGAGTTCGTGGTTCTTCATGTCGTCTGAAAATGCTCCTGGCCTTGCCCCTCTCTTGCCAATAGAGACGCCTAGGTTCATCATATCTCTCCTACAAAGACCGACATTCGTCTTACATTTTCACCAACAGTACAAGTCAACTTCCCAAATCTCTTTTGCCTGCGTTTTCATCCAGCCAATGTAATCAACTTCCGACACCGCAAAGGTGTGCTATTTTGTATTATCATATATCCTTCTCATATTCTCTAGTCCCCGCGGCTTCGCCTCATACATTGGTCCCGACACTTCACATTCTCCTTCAAACCAAGGGCATGTTTATTGGCCAAGTTCATTTGCTCCAGCTTACCAAATATATCTAGGTCCTTCAATTCTTTCTTGTCGTCGGAAACTGGCCATTCCAAGTTGTACGTTCGCACATTAACCCAGCGCAACCTGAGTAATGATTGGTTCAAAGCACACCAGCTAACAAACCCTCCAGTTCAACCATGTTGACCCCGGATTCTAGGTTAGTTCGGTCTCATCCGTGCCACTCTCCTGTCTCAGCATCTTAACATAGCCCTGTCAATGCCCGTTGGGCTCCCCATTATGACCGTGACCCAATACGCACTTGGTCAGTAAGACTAAATATTGGTGGACCTAGCGGAGCACTCAATGTATCACCTAATAGTCCACCTTTTCATCTCCAAGATTCCCTCTCTTCTGAGTCGAGTGCACCAGCGTATGGATGTGATTATAACTGCGCCTATTATATTCGTCTAATTTATTTGGCTAGCGTGAACCCCAACTGCTCAATGCCGAATCCCATGACCACGAATGTTCTAACACCGTCCATATCTCCTGTGTCTTCACGCTTATCGTCGCCTTTCGCACCAAGGACACCCACTATCTCCAGCGTTCCTCTCCAGCACCGACCACCATCACCCCCAGATGGGGCTTTAAAGATGAGCGGTCCCTCAAACCCTCATAGTGTAACCTACAACTCGATTGCGACACATTCCACGATGTCACCTCTAATCGATCCTAATACCAACCTAATCCCTCCTGCCGGAGGAGAAATGGCGCGCATACGACAGACCACGATGGAGAATCGCATGGCCCTGCTAAGAGAGGCTGAAATGCGCCGCCCTGACTATTTGAAACGCGAGAAAAGACTTGGCTCTAGTGCCGATTACAGCGGCACAGACCACGCCACTCAGCCAGATTTTGATAAGAGTGTGACGATAGGTGTCACCAATAGTCCTAACAAGGGGAGGAGACTCAAATTATTCCAGGAGACTTCAGAAGAGAGTTTCGAAGAAAGCTTGATGGCTGGTGGTTATGGACGTTATGTGCGTAGCAAACGCCGTATAAAAGATTTATCGATTAAATCTTCACTCAGAGGACTACCGAGTGGGTTCGTCAACCTCAACCACTGGCCTTGGCAGCAACCAACGTCGCGGGGCCATCTAATATTGTGACCTTGCTAGAACAAGCACAAGAACCTCCTGTTTCTGAAAAAGATCTCAAACGGCGCAAAAGATTAGAGGCCTTTCAACGTGACAAAGGATCTGGTGCTCAGAAACCTGATCTTCTTCCCGCCATGATGGAGGGTAAAGGACGGGTTCTGGTTGATGCCACGTACGAAGCACGAACCGCAACTAATGATATCTCTCTGATGAAAAAACGTAATGTTGGTCGAAAGAAGAGAAACAAGGATGGGCTAGTGAAGGAGGACCAGCACGTTGTTTTAGGGCCAGTCGCGGAGCCCCAATGGCCTAATTGGATTGACAACGAGTTTCCATGGCGCTTAAGAACAGAGGAAATAGTGGGCTTCCAAAAAGTTCAGGAAGAAAATCGCTTGAAATTGATCGAGAATTATCTGGACAGAGATTCTGACGATGATGACGACGACAAGGAAGAGACGGATGGTGTTTCTGCTGACAGGCTCGATGCAAGTCGCCGAGAAGTTCCTGAAGTACAACGGTTAAGGGGAAGAGGAAAAATGGTACCACTGTCTGTTAGGGCTCATCCGGCAAATTCGTGTGGTCCAAACGTGTCTCGTTCAAGTGAGAAGAAATTGTTCCCTTGTGATCCCGCAGACGCTCGTATAGCCCTACTCGCAAAAACGAGAGTGCGCAGCATGTCCAACCGGGTGCGAAGAAAATACCAAACCCGGGGTGGTGAAGGAGCTGTCTGCATTTGTGATAATGGCACAGACGATGGTCGCCCATTAGTTCAATGCGATGGCTGTGAAACCTGGTATCATTTGCAATGCATCGGAATCGAAGACGTTGCTGAGCTTGGAAGAGAAGAAGATCCGTTTTTTTGTCATTCCTGTGAGAATAGGGCTACTCCCTCAGAATTATCGAGCGAACCCACTTTTGTTCCTACCGATGACGAACCTCGGACTCACAGAACTCACGACACTCCTTTCTTCCAATCATCATCCCCCTACAATTCTCCCTCTTGGTCGTTTGGGCGAGTTCCAAGAACGCCAACTCACCGCGGCTCCGATCTCGATCCGCCCGCCCTCTCATCCGGTTCATCTTGGATCAACTCTTCACGTCATGGGCCGTCAACCCCTCAACACCCGTATGGCGTGCATGTATATACTCAGGGCATTGATACGTACGGCCATCCTTTCGAGGAATCTCCATTCGATCCGGCTTCCACGCCTTCCCGTGGCATCAAGCTTGGAACTTCGTTTATGACGCCCAAAAATAGCGTTTGGTCTGCGCGACCCTCGTATGCCATGCAAACACCTTCAAAACCGAGTGGTCGCGCACCTAACCGCAATGGGCTTTCTCCTTTTGCCAGCGATGTCAATTATAAAGGCAGTGACTGTACTAGTCCGCTCTGGCGATTTTCAGGCCTTGATGAGTCACCTATCAGGAGTAGGCCAGGAGAGGGGTATCAAGCCCGTCAATATTCAGAATCCCCTTTGGTGTCGCGAACCCAAGCATTCTCGTTTCTGGAAGAGTCACCCATTGTACGAATTAAGGGTAAAGAAAGGATGTAGAATAATATATATAACTATCATTGGTATAACTGTAATCACCTCGTTGACATTGACGCAAAGCAAATATAAAATATTGGTTTGGAGGCGTGTACTCCGATCATGGTACATTGCAACAACACCTCGCTAGCGCGGCTATATATGTCCTTGTCTGGGTCAAGGTAAGTCCACCGCCGCGCAAGGAATCATACTAGTGACGATATCAAGATTTAACTTGGAGCTTGAACTGCTGAACATGCAGTGGTATAAAGTAATAATGCCTGTGACTACGTGACGGGGTCGGGCGTGACTACACTGTTGCCGGTTTCATCCTCATTTTGTTAATTTGTTGACAATGCTCCAATCCACTTTCCGTGTTGCACGTCCAGCAGCTCTTATTGCCCGTTCAACCAAAAAACATTTACAAGCAAATGCTACTCGTGCATTTACATCGACCCCTAGCGCATCCTCTGATGCAGGACCTCGCCCATTACTTGTCGGTCCCGGAGCAAAGCCTGGCACCGTGCCCAGCGACTATGACCAGCTAACTGGCATGGCGCGTCTGCAGCACCTCGGAGATATGCAGGGTATTAAAGTCTTCGATGACAGCCCTTTGGACGCTAGTCGCATTGGAACCAAGGCCGATCCCGTCTTGGTCCAGTCGTATGTGCGTATATAGTTTCTACCACGGTTGGCTATTGCGCTAATTGACATATTCTGCAGGATGTTGAGCGCATTGTGGGCTGCACTGGCTACCCCGCTGACTCGCACGATATTCACTGGTTCAACCTTGCGAAAGACAAGCTAGGTCGTTGTACCGAGTGCGGTTCAGGTAAGCACGTTGATTTTCGGACAGTTGCAGTCTTATCAAGTGACAACATAGTTTACCAACTCGACTTCCATGGAGAAGAACATGCTGATGCACATCATCACTAAAGGTGATGGCATATATGCTGGCATAGACAATCTACCTAGACTGTACTTGCGCAAGAGGAGCATATGACACTTTTAATATTTTGAAGAGAAATTTCGTGTTGATTGAACCTTCCGCGCATATAGCGTAACTGAATAACGATCACACCGTTACACGTGATGATTTTGGGTATCACTCATGCTTCCATGGACAGGAAAATAACCCGAGCTGACAGGATACGCATTGCGGTTGTTCGTCTCCATTGACCCATCCTATTCATACACAGTAATGCAACGTTATACCAGGCCCTAACTGCGCTACGATTCAAGCTTGGTTCCCAATCCATTGCTGGTAAGCAACTTCAGCTGAATATTCCACCACTCAGATACTATTGGTAAGCAGCCTATGTTTTTGACCTCCGTACCGCGTTTCCCGCGCCTAGTGAACATGCTTCGCATGATCAAGTATGGAGATCACGTCTCTGTGAACTAGAGAGAAAGATATCACAACTGGAGGCAGAGCTTGACGCAGAAAGAATAAGTAAGTCAGAGGCTATATATCGAGGTTCTAATCACAATAGAAGGATCCCTTGCGTTGGCCGGAAACCGTAGTGATGGTAATCCCGCCTCAACGGAAACCTCAGGCAGTTCAATCTGCTTAACCGCAGGCCATCCGCCTTCTTTTGCCTTGTCTACTGGGAGAGATAAAAAGTCTCGCAAGAAAAGCACGGTCGTAAAGGACCAAGGCGACAATAAGGTGGAAAAATGCTATTGTTTAGATCTGAGGGCACTACAGAATAAGGCCCCATCAACCCTTTCAACCGTTTTTGGGACGATAGATGCTTTCTCGCAACTGGTGTCACTAGATATGCATTCTGGCCTTCGACAAGATACCGTCACTTCAACTACATTACGCTCGGTGGAGGTTATTGCTGACTCGCTGCATTATGTGCTCATGTCCAAGAGTACGCGTCTGGAACATAAACAACGTGTAGAAACATTGAATTCGTTGTTGCAATACGTCCTGGCGCATGGAATACCTTTGTTGTATCCAGTCTCCATGGCACGCAAGCGCAAGCGCAAGAGGGATGCTGGAGACGAACAATATCAAGGGGAACCTATCCATCGCTTACTCGAAATTTTGCGAGGTCGGATCTTCATACCCGCCATCGCTGGAATATACCATTTGTCCTATTGTTACCTCTCCAGCCTATTATGCCCAAAGGCTGGAACCGACGACGTTGGCAAGATTGATACGTTTCAGAAATGTGGCCACTTTCAAGATGCTCCAGCTGACATTCGGCGGTGTATACTTCTTTTCCTCCAGGATAACATCCATCTGCTGTTTTCGAGCATTTCATCGGTTGTCACCGGGGATAAGTCTAGCCAGAAAACACTGTTGTTCAATTTTCGGACATCTCTTATTCTGGCAACGATACAGGAGCTAGACACAGCTGTTTTTAACCGGTCGTCTGAATTCAAATCATCCTCGTTTCATCCCAAATGCCGAGACAATCACTCTCTGTCGCGCCCCCGTTTCGAAATCGCTGAGGATGGATCAACGACAGACTGCACCAACGATACGGGGATTGGATACAAGACCATCAACGGTAACTTGAATATCTGCTGAGAATGTGATACAAACACGCATTGACCGGCCCGTCAGATTGTGGGAACACCGTTAGTTCCGATTTCCATAAACGGGTGAAGCGCTTGGCCACCAAAGATTCTGTGTGGTATTTGTGCAATGTATTGCACATCCTTCTAGATGGTGTCCCAGGCAGTGGGGGAGATGTGGAATTAGCCCCAAATGATAGGGTCGGCCACTGCGGGGTCAATGCAAGTATCCAAGGGACCAATAGTCAAAGGGCTGGTCTCATCCTCGCCAAAGCTACCGACGACGCTTTTTTTAGCTTCATGACCAAATGCCAGCAGATGATGAGATGCGTGGGTGAGTGGCGTCTGCCACCGAATCACTCACCGTCGGGTGAAGGAGTGCACTCTCCCAATCACGGCCGCCACGACCATTCACCAATAGAAATCAAAGCCCCACAAACACCATTTCAGGTTGGCCGCCTTTTCTTGTTGGAATTCCCAGAGCTTGACAACTTACAGACAGGGTCAGAGGCCACTTTACATGATAATGGTCTAGTGCAAAAGGTCAGCCAGGGAGATCTAGCGCAGGAACAGGGGACTATAGACGGTGTGACCTATGATATGATACTGGCAGCTGTCGAACGATACCCCCTGAGAACCTTTCCACGAGAGTAGTTGGTTGGTTGAGAAAAGCAAATCAGATTGTAATGACAACCATCGTTAATGACAGGTGTTAATAGCAAGCTCAAACACTTAATCATTAGGTACAACTGAATGCGATTGCTTATCAGCAAATTACCTGAGGTAAGTACTTAAGTTTAAGGCATCAAACTGTTGTTACATTCTCCATCTGGTAGTTTTGAGCGAAGAAGGGTTGTGTCATACATGAGCGTTAAACACAAGGTAAGTAGGCTGCCATGAGGTAGGGTGAGGGGAGTTGTGCAATGATAGAATGATATGTCAAATATAGCATCGTCAGGGGAAGTGCCAGCGGTGTTTATAGGACCCACTGGAAATGGAGAAAAAGGTGTTGGCTTTCACGTCACGATGATATAAGATACGGAATGTGCGGATACACAAAATTAAAGGCTACTGGACATCGATGCCCGATACTAAATGTTGATCCACATAGGCAAGAAGTTTGTCACAGGTTGCACAACTTGTTACGTGTGGTTAATAATTCCGTGAGTATCGTGACGACGGTTTAGTGAACTTGTGGGTGCACAGGTGAAATCTATTCGGCTGAATCGGCTCTGACCGTCGCGATGAAGGCGGAGTTTCAGCACTTGGATAACGGTGATGTCCCTTGTTACGCGAAACGTGTGAAAGGCGGAGACAAATAGTTTGGCCATGACAAAAATGGAAACTCTTGAAAGGATCGGGGAGTTGAATGGATAACGTGGGAAGTGGGCGACAGTTTATTGCAGTGAAGTTTGCCTTCCTTAATTGGAGGGTACAGCAAGAGGTCGGACTAGCGTAGGCGTTGCAGACCGCAGAATATTTGGGAGGGATTCGGCGAGTATTAGGCGCAGTAGCAGGACGTCAGGGCGACTCGGCAGCAGGTTAGAAACAAGGGCCAGGGAACGCTGGGAGCGTCGGCTGAGGTGGTCGGGAAGGTCGGGACGGAGGGAGTGACAGGTTAGTGTGACAGTGTAAACGAATCTGCCATCTGGATCTTGTTAGGCCACGAATGAGTGTTCCCATATAACCGCGCGTCCTCCTCCTCATATCCGTCTCTCCCTCCTTTCGCCATGTTCACTCTTTCCGTCACCGTCGCCGCCCTTTCCTCAAATCCCGTCTCTTTCTCACCCACTTCAACCTCCTCCGCTTTCCTCCACCACGTAACGCGACCTAACGAACACCTTGCTGTGCTGCTTCCCAAAGACCTCTGGAAGGTAGGCTTCTTTCCCTTCTCCATGTCTCTATCAATATCCCATTCTCTGTAGGCCGATCATCTTGCTTTACGTTGTGACAGATTTGGCTGTCCAATCTCATTCTCCATTCTTGAACGAAGACATGTAAGTATTGTGGCATCTAACCTTGCTGGCGCTTACTTACCTTACTGGCTCCTTAGCACTGTCGTAAATGCGGTGGTATCTTTTGCAACAACTGCTCGTCTCGAACAACACATCTCCTTGATACTTCAACCTTGGATTTTCTCCACCCTCCAAGAGGAGTTCCGATATCTAATTATGACTCGCCTACATCCCCTTGTGTTGAATGCCGCATATGCGACGATTGTTGGGACCAAATCCACGGTCTTTCACGTGGCTCACATTCTGAGTCGGCTTCATTATGTTCGCGACCATCCACACCTTCACTGTGTTCGAGTCCGATGAGCCCGCCTTCGAGTGGCGAAAACTCCTTATGCAACAGTGTTGTTGCCACATCTCCCACTTCACATTCCAGACCCTCACGCAAGACGGAGTCACTGCATACAACCTCTAGCGCATCTAGTATCGAGGCTTCTTTACGGAGAAACCGTCCGAAACGCATGTCGATAAGACATGGCCATTTGCCTCTCCCTGCGGAACTCCCTGCAGAACGTTCTTATGGTGAATTGGACGCGTATCCTTTAAGAAGATCAAGCGTGCTATGCAAGGCAACAGGAGGTGGTCGTTGGGAACCAACGTACAGCCCAGTTAATGCTGGTTACCGACCGCCTATTCTTGGCGGTAAAGCACCGTTCGAGATCGAAATGGAGAACGAGGAACGCGAAGCGCAACTACGAAGAGCAAACCCTGTCGTGAAGGATGGCGCTTTCAAGTACCGTTTCCAGAAGGAGCCAGAACCAGTGGTTCTGTCACAAAGCCCGTACCATATTGCGACTTTCTAATTGGAACATGCGCTATCTACTCTTGACAGCAGTGCTCACAGCGTTACCTCGTCGTTTGTTTGCTATTTTTATTGCGGTATATTGATCCTAACTGTACTTCTAATGTTCAGTACTGTTGTGCCCTGCTAGATCTTGGCTTCCTTGACTGTACATTTGTACTACCTTTGCATCATTAACGTGTTTCTTTGTATATACATATACCTATGCGATACCTTCTAGCCATGTAGTATTGTATATCATCTAATAACAGGTGTTGTTCCACAATATTACAGTGTTTCAACAATTATGTTTTCTCTGCGAAATGGCTATATCTAAGGAGTGGTCTATATTTGACATTGCCTTTACAAGTAGTTTTAACAAAGTTGAACAAACAAACGCGGCGCGTTTCTGTTCTCTGCCTAGGATGTTCGTTTTGCGGTCTTCACAAGCCCTACTACGTTCACCAAGGTTACCTGGCTCTCTTGGTTCAAGAAGCATCGCATCCAACTCAACGAGCTCGGCACCCGTAGCGTCAGCGGACGAGCCTGTGAACAAGACGCAAGGTCGCCGTAAAATTCCTACTCGGCGGCCTCCCATTTCTACAGAAGCGCCACGCAAATGGAATAGGCCAATAGGGGAAGGTGTACTACCGGCGTATGACCTGGCTCTCAAACTCATTCAGAAGGACAGCTTTAGACTGAAGCATGAAGCAGAGGCTTTACGCTCGGAAATCGAGGCTCAGGAAGCCGAAATAGAAAAACATCCAGACGAAACTGTGTTAACAGCCAAGGACAAAGAGTTGGAAAACATGAGGAAAAGGCTGCACATACTCGAGGTTCAGAGTGAAATTAATCTACCTAATGTTCGGTGGAATGTTGCGAATGCTTTGGGTTCGTTCATTCCCGCATCGTTTTCTCAACGTCTTATCTGAATAATGTTTCAGTGGACATGACTAACCCTGCCCAACGACATCTGCTGGAACAAAGGTGGCGCAGGGAAGGTGGCCTTGATCTTCTTGTATGTGTTTCTCTCTCGGGAATCCAAGCTGCGTTAGTCTAACAGCTCAACAGATGGAGCGTGTTTACCAAATGCACGTGGTGCCAGACGTACTGCCAGAATTGCACCCATCTATTGACTTGCATGTGACGGCCACGGCTCTCCCACAAGAAATCTGCCTCACCAGTAAAACTGATAAAGAAGTAGAGCCGGGTGTGTTCCTTCTGCCTCAGCAAGTGAGCGCCGTTAACATCATCACCTCGACTTTCTGATAATGCCAATAAGTAGACGCTGAAACCACCCAAGCTATACGCGAACGTGTTCCACGCGGATACTAGGCTATATACAATGATTCTTGTGGATCTTGGTAAGTATTTTAGCCACCTGTCACCGCATGCGTGTCGTTATGGTTTGGTTAGACGTTCCAGACGAAGATAAATCAAGGTTTTCGACATTTTTACATTGGATGAAGTAAGTTGCATTAGCAAGTCAAACTAGGCAAATCTAATTTGTCCTCTTAGACCAAATGTTCCTCTATCGGCTGCCCACAGTGGTCGCATCCCCGATCTTGACATGCATACTACGTATATCCCACCACATCCTCAACATGGCACACCATATCATCGATATGTCCTCCTTCTGTTACCTCAGCCTCCTGCTTCTGGTTCCGATTATAATTTGAACTTGACTGCCCGTGCATCACGCGACCAAGTGACATCTGCGTATCTAGACATACCAGTGGTGGGGAACGCTGACCGCAAAGGATTCAATGTGCGTGCTTTTGTGCAGCAATGGGGTTTGGATGGAGCACAAGGTGGAGGAGTGCATATGTTCAGGCAAATATGGGACGCGGATGTTTCAAGGATCTACGCAGAAATCCTCAGTAAGTTGTATACAGCATCGATTAAGATGAAGTATTCACTCATTTCTGTCTGTAGAGGAAGAAGAGCCCCGATATGGCCGGCCTCGCAAACCCGATCCTTATGCAGAGATCAAGCGAACAAAATTATACACCTAGATAAATTATTAATTTCCCATACAGTGTATGGTGACATATATTGTTAATGGTTGGGGCAGTCTCGGGTTCTTGTCTTGGGCAGCTAAGATCCGTTCTTTCATATCCATGGAGGCAAGTTCATGACATTCAAACATGTAGCAGATGCTCCCAGTTATACCGCTACATGCAAGTAATTAGAATTTTGCATCGGTAAAACAGTTTTGCAGTCGTTCGCCGTTGCTTGCATGCTCCTCGCCCCCCCGAAGAACCCACTTTCTCCATGCCTAAAATGCAGCGTTCGATACTATGATGCACTGGTAGCAGGCGTGCAGTCGCATCGCCTTATTAAACATCACGCTGTCCTCTGACGGCGTGAATGACATGTGCGTCGTTCTTTTGTCGTTTCTGTAAAGAATTAGGCACATGTTTACATTGACGCAATCATAACATACATAATAAATCCAACAACAAATGTAGACCGACAATTTACCTTCGAGTCCTAGTAGTCCGTGCTCGCGTGTTTTCGAAACGCGTCCGTATCTGGGCGTAACCAGCACGATCCACCCTGTGGATATAATACGAACCTCCGTTAATTCCCCAAGAAACACTTCCAGAATGGTATGGACGTTCTGTAACGTCAAAGATGGTGCTTATATCATCAACCTGGGAAGGGATATTTCAGACTCTTACGGTGTTTCATTAGTGTCTGTCTCCTACATTGCGTTCGGTTACTCGAGCATTCAATGAGCTCACAAATGGAGACAACGAGACAACGATTGCTCCTTCCTTGAGATCCAGGAATTTCGGTCGAAGGGCCTCGTTCACTAATCGATGTCAGTGGTCAAGAACTGAGTAAGTGTGGATGGAGACTAACAGCTTTCTTCGAACACTTTGTTATCGACCAGGAGCACGTCAGCTTTGGGAATCAGCTCGTCGACCCGTTTGCTTGTCAGCATGTTCCCTTCCTCTAATTCGACTTCACCCATTCGAATTCCCCACATTCGGCATCTGATCCGCATCTGTTCAACCATTTCTCTGGCAATCCTCGCGGGAGCAGGCATCAACTCTATGCCGAAACTTTTGCATCCGGTCTGTAGGCTTGCCTGAACAACGACGTTGCCCACACCGCTGCCCAAATCTAGGAACAGAGATTCCTCTCGTAGACCAGTTAGCTGGACGATTTCATGAACGAGAGATGGCATCAGCTCTCCGTACACCGTGCTTGAGAATGCTTCGTATTGCTTCAAGCTGACAACATTAGGCCCAACGACGCGCTGATAATTCTCTTCGATGATACGCATCAAGACCTTTTTCGGCAAGCCCGATTCTTCCCAATTCTCGACAGTCTGTTGTAATGGATTGGAGGGGACTGGTGCGAACAGATCTTCGGGTAGCCTGGGGTACTTGAGAGCATGGAGTAGAGCATTTATACGTGCCATGGCGGCAACAAAGAGTGGTCCATCCTGGCGATTTATAGCACGTTTAACTGCTCTTAGAAGTGGCATAGAAGCCGGACTTGCTGATGTTGTTGAAGAAGGCGGGACCATTGATGCTAAGGAAAGCAACTCTTCTCTATCTTGTACGTCTATCAACTCGTCTACATTTGCATTATATGTTGATGGAGGCGATGACTGGGGAGAGGGCGGCGGCGAGACGTTTTCTGACAGAGGGCCGCTGGGTATAGTGCCGAACAGGCTTTGTTGCTCACGTGTCAGATAACCTGGGGTCATTAGTTTCGTGGGGCGGGTACAGGGACTTGATGCCGTACATTCTATAATCGTGTATAGTGTTTGTTCTAGATCCAGTATTGGATTATAATGGTCCTTGTCCTTGGGTGCAAGAAGGATGAATCTGTCAAGTTTTGTCAGCAAGCGAAATCTGTTTGGCTTGGGGCATTGACCAAGGGTTGCAAATTTTTCAAGAAGAGAAGATGGTTCGTTTTCAGTGAACGAAGGGAGAAAGGAACTGTAGCAGCTCTAATGAGCCCTGTGGTCAATGCCTCCAGGGACGCGAGGCTTCTACATACCTCTCAGAAGCGCCTGAATTAGGGTATTCCAGCTCTATATAAGGGTAACAATGAGGATGGGGTTGGAACGATCTATCCTTTGGGTCATTAGGGTTTTTAAAATCTGCGTGCAATAATACAGACATCAAAGGGACGAAGTTCCAGGAGAGGATGACTTACAGCCTTTGTATGTCTTCATGAGCCTTTTTACCACCATTTCAGAGCTAAGGTGTCTTGGACCCGGGGTTCCGTCGTCGTCCACGGACCAGCGTCTCCTTTGAACGGGTGGATAGGTATAAGAGGGAGGGAATGAGGACGAAGAACGCGATCTGCTGCTTCGATAAATAGGTTCCGGAGAAGGAGCAAGCTCTTGGTGGCGGCTATGTGCGCGCGGTCTCGGGACGTGTTTCGGCGGCTCGTCTGTGGCTTTTGCACGGATGTAACGCGACCTTTTGACATGGGTCAGAGTCGAAACATGGAAATCAAGTTCTATGTCATTATATGAAGCCTTTCTCTTCTGGTACGAAGTTGAACTAGAGGCAGGGGAGGACGCGAGTCGGGTGGGTCGTTCTATGTCAATTTCAAATATGTCGGAGTAGTCAGAATCGACGGTCTGAAAATCCATGATGGGTTTTGACGCGATCCCATTTGAAAAGTTGGAGGGGATGCTAAGACGGAAGGTTGGCAAGCCAGCCTCCGTTGACGAGAGCAGAGACATATAAGAAGCAGATTGCACGTGTCAAACTAATTTGGTAAGTATATGCTGCCCTATGGCCACCCTGCCATCCTCCTTGTCTTCATAAGTACGGAAGCGTAGAGTACTTGCAATACATAGTAGCGGATTATCTGTCCATGGACCGACCGCGTTTTCTTACCATCACCACGTCAGATTTCCAATGTGAGCCTGCCACGTGCTTACCCTTTCAGCTTGTTCCGGTGCTACATCGAACTCTCTGTGTTCACCCCCTCGCCCACCTCAAGGGCGAACTCGTAAGATTCTGTATTTTTCATTTATCTACAACCATTCCACCCCTTTAAGAAATCGCTATGGCACCACCTCATTATGATTTTCTGATCAAGGTGAATATACAACACCAATATCAATTGTAACTTGCTGACGGCCAGAAGCTCCTTCTAATTGGTGACTCTGGTGAGTTACATCCAGAGAATTTCTCAAGTCGTAATAATGGTGTAGGTGTTGGCAAATCTTGCTTGCTGCTGCGGTTCTGCGATGACGCCTGGACGCCCTCATTCATTACTACGATTGGCATTGATTTCAAGATTCGTACAATTGAACTGGATGGAAAACGTATCAAATTGCAGATAGTAAGATCACATTGACACCTAAACATCAGTCAGCTAACTGCTTGGCCAGTGGGATACGGCTGGACAGGAACGGTTCAGAACGATCACCACAGCATATTACCGAGGAGCAATGGGAATTCTTCTCGTCTATGACGTTACAGACGAACGCTCTTTTAATAGTGCGTATATCCATCTGTCTTGTACGAAGATGTGTCCTAAGGCTCTAATCAGATATTCGAACCTGGCATGCTAACATAGAACAGCATGCATCAGAGGGGGTGAATAAAATTCTTATTGGCAACAAATCCGATTGGACGGACAAGAGAGCGGTAACAGAAGAGCAAGGACGTGAACTCGCCAATGAATTAGGAATCAAGTTTATGGAAACGTCGGCGAAAATCAATGAAGGAGTAGAGGAAGCCTTTTTCACATTAGCCAGGTGCGTCATCCCTATGTGAATCAAATCCGGATCTACTCATCAGGCTTCAGAGACATCAAGGCTCGTCTTATTGACTCCCAAGCCGACAGCGCAGTTCCAGCAACGAGTGCAGGCGATGGGTCGGTGAAAGTCAATCAGCCACAATCACAGACAACCAGTAATTGTTGCTCCTGAGAATCCGAGAATTTGCTAGATGGACGCTTATATTCCCCGTTTCTACGCATTGTAAATACAATGATCCTAATTTGATACAAGCAGCTTCGCTGTCCCTTGCCAATCGAGCTTCGTAGGACCAAACAATCCAGTCATACGGACAACAGCTCAGTGTATCGTCCCTCCATTCCAGTTACCTGCCCACCACCTGCGAATCCTCTCACCACCATGTTCCGCATACTCATCACGCGTGACGACGATAGAGCGAAAGTCATCCGTCATACTAAATCTTGCCATTCCATGCCATGGATCTATCATTGGATCAGTAGCACGATGTACTTGCAGACCCATCTCTGGCGGTAGAATCGGTCGCAACGCTGCAGTCAAACGTTGTGCCAGGCCACTGAGCTTAGAGGGGCCACCCGTTAAAAATATGTTCTGTCATTGTCATATAGTCAAGTCCTCGGAATTGCGAACGAACGGCATACCTTCACCAGCCTTGCCTTATCATCCTCAGAGAAGCGAGCAAGAATGTTCTGAATAACTTCTCCAAGACCAGCAACGTCTACGCCTGCCATGCTAGGGGTGAACCAGGGCTCACACGCTCTCCACCGCTCAATGTTGAGATGTATGCGAGCATTTCCTGCAGAAAATTAGCAGAATTTTGTGTGCAGGCGAACCATGATCACCTTCGATATTTCCTTCATCATAGGATGGCTTGAAGCCTGTTAGCAACTCAGACCGACGAGATATTATGGAAGCATGAGTATGTTGCTTGGTGAAAGTATGGTCATAGGAAAGCAGTTTCTGTTCAACAATTTGAAGTTGGCTCAGATCTTCTTCGTCTGATGATACGCTGGCTGTGTTCTAATACGATAGTTAGTGGGCCACTGCAAATCAAATCACGACTAACAATTTTTCGATATATCGCCCAGTCGGCGTCGTCAGCTCCGAACGTATCCTCTATCCAAGGTTAGGACAGAAATGCGAACCAAAACTCATTCATTTACCGTAACCACCTTTCCTTTTCTTTTTCGGCACTCGATCATCTGCAGCTAAATTAGCAATGCTTTTCATCCTCGCCTGCGCCGCGGCGCTCTTGCGGTCGCTCAGTGCAGCTTTTCTCCTGGTACGTTCTTTGATTTTGGTCATCAGGCTCTGGTGGACACTTCGTGAGGATGTCAAGGTGTTAAATTAAAAGGCAATTACTTCATGCTCTTGACGTGTTTTCTGCACCCATCCCCCGAGATCTGCTTCCCGTTGTTGTTCCTCCTTTTTCTCCTCTTTCTCTTTTTCCTCCCGTTCCCTTTCTTTCTCGCGTCTAGCCCGAGCTCGTGCGTCAAGGCCGGCTTTCATGAGCTTCTGCTTTCTTTTTTCCTTCAAGCCCTCTTCGTCAAGCTAACATAGGGCGTTAGGACGACACAAGGTGAGATAATCAACGCACTTCGGCATCAGGAACGTCCAAAAGAGGAAATGACGGTTCTTCCTGGACGACGAGTAAGTGTTGCAACAGTAGAAGAAAGGACTTGCTCGACTTGCAACTGGCTCTTCACCGTCAGCTTCCTTTTTCCTGCCTTTTTTTATGTCGTTCTCGAGCTTTTTGATCATTTCATCAAGCCCAGCTTCATCTTCGAACCCCTCTTCCTGCAGTTTGTTCTTGAAATAAATGTCAATGTCAATGATGCTCATGATGGTTGAAAAATACTCGCAGTCCATCCCCACTTCCCTTCCTGGCCTTTGCTTTCTCGTAGTTGCAAAAGGAATCGCAGGTCTTTCTCTTTCTGTACCATCTAGAGCAGTAGATTATAGGTCTGAAAGACAGGAAAAGCATAGAACCAATACCTTTTCCATCCTCGACTTGGCAGCTATTTCTTGCAGTTTCCTTCCTTGCTCTTTCCGTTTCTCAGCAAGCTTGGTCAGTTCCTCCTCCGTCTTTTCCTCCGTAACCGGTAATGCGAACGGAAACTGAACCATCTTCTCTGAAAGTCGCAATTGAAGAGGATCCCTTAGTGTCCTTAAAAGTGCTTGATAGTCTGTTGCAAATTCACAGAAGTTGTGTAACATCCACTGCATGCGTTCTTTAACAGTCCGTGGCACGATCTACATACTTACCGATGATTGCTGAGAAGTCACACGTGTCGGAAAGCTAGGATACTTAAGTTGGACGAGTTTGAGGAGGTAGTCAGATGCTTGTGAGCCACCCCATGGTATTCTGATGCAAGATCGTTGGTAAGGCAATCGCGGCGAGGAAGGTAAAAAGACCTTTTCGCATGACTCAGAATGCCTTTCCCGCTCAGAATCGGAATGACAGACGTTGATGCGGTATTAAATGACACGACAAGTCCGTCAGCTGTGAACGGAGTTGGATGTGCCGTTGCCGAATTATTTTGATAGAAAGACATGATTCCGTCAACGCAATACGCTAGCGATGGTACAGAATATAGTTCAAATATCAGTTCCGAAGTCACTGTGGCAGATTTCAGCACGACGTCGGAAGATGACTATAAAAAGCCGTACAAGCTCTTGAGTGGAGTGGTGAGCATAACCGCTCAGTCATCAGAATAGGATGTTCTACAGAAGGTGTATCAATGCCCAGCTTTATAAAGGCAAAGTCCAAAGCATTTTCCTTGTGTTTTGAGCCATGTCTTTAACACGCATCCAAATTCAAGTTAATTTACATACGAGAGCATCAAAGTTGAGCAAGACGTCGCCTTCCCAGGGAGTACGCGCTTGGCCTTTGGCACCGTTTTCCGCATCTATGGCTTCTCCGAACAGCAGGAGCTGCTTGTTATTTCTGCGTTCTTTGTACCTAGCTACAGCATTAATTCCCACATAGGGGGAAGGGGCAGTTGCAAAATTCCAACGGAAAGAGGAGGATCCGTTGTCAATGATGATTGGAGTTTCTTTTGAACGATAAACATCGTAGGAGGTGTCTGGGAAGGGAGTGGCAGAGGGGATGGAGGGCGTTGGCAGACGGAATACGTTGTCCATGTGAGTCTCCGGTCACGCGCTTCGGTTGTACGATGACTTCCACTGTTGACCTCTCCTCGCTGTTGACAGCGTCAAAAAACCTCACGTCTCATCTCTCCAGACCAGACCTGCCTTCCGTGCAGCTCTCCTTGGATCAAATTGAGGCCCAGTCCCGTCATCTCGTGTCACGACTTCCACCAAGTGACACCGATCGCGCGCATGTACCATTCCCGCTTACACTGTTCTTTGCTAATCCATCCCTCACAACAGTAATTATTTGCTTGCTCAAGCACGCGTTGATGCTCCCGCTCTGTCAAGCTCCATTGCCCATCTCAATACCTCAACAACCTTTACTCCCTTACAGCCACTCCAAGACACTGATGTTGCTGGCTATCTTCGTCATGCTCATGAACAGAATCTCATATCTACTATTGAAGAAGGTAGAAAAGAAACACAAGAAGATTTTTATAAAATGCTTGAAGATCGAGGTCACCGTGACTGGGAAGCTAAGAAAAGACGCGTGTTCGAGGAGCTCGGCGGTCGCATTACTACAGACAATCGCGCATTGGCGGAACTCAAACAAAGCACTCACGGCAAAAGCATCCTGTCTGTAAGTAAAACCCTGATATGTCTATATGGCAACTGATTATGGCAGACGAGCGTTTCCCCTAGCATTACCTTACAAATGCAAAGCAAAATGATGGCATATGGTCGCGTCGTCGCCGAGCTCAACGTCGCCCGCCTTCGTGGTACATCCTATCCAATCGTTCACGCACTAGTAGAAGCGTCCCTCGCGGTAGCTTCTGATGTGGGCATTTGTTTTCATTCATGAACAATCGGTAACTCATGTATTCTATTTAGTCAAAGGGAATACAAATGACGCAAAATTTCCACGTCCTCGGAAAGATAATCGAAGAGCCGCCATATCTCCCTCCCGTAGAACATGCTGCAGCGCATGTTCTAAACGCTTCCTTACTTGAGCGTAAATATGCTCGAATTTATTTAGGTGATCCAGATTCTCGCGAAGCCGCCAATTTCAGGCGACAAATTGCCAGAGGCGCACGGGAGGCACTAGAGGAGCAATACTGGGATATCGTAGAAAGGACTCTCCAAGCTAGACCGGCGGAAGCCAGACTTGGTGGGGACCCCAGCATATCAAACAAGATAAGAGCATTTTTGTTAGTGCGCCATTACAAGAATGGAGAGTGGGAAGACCGCATCGAGGTAAGCCGTCGAATTTGGGCTCAGACAGCTGACTGAAATACTTTTATCAAGTTGGTAGCTGGTCAGCCTCTTTGGGCTCGCCTGTATTATCTTGTGCGCACCGGTCACGTCAAAGAAGCACTGGATGACGTGTACAAATATCACCAAGCCATCGAAAACCGGGAAACGAGCTTCGTGAACCATTTCAAGGCTTGGATTGAATCAGTGGATCGCAAGTGAAGATCACTTTTTCCTCTCCTACATTGTCCCATAGTAACTGAGCCTCGTAGACTGCCCAAGTCTCATAGAGACCATCTTCAAGCTGTTTACAATGCTCACATGCTGCATTCATCGACTGCTGACCCCTTCATGCTTGCGTTGTATAAATTAATGGGAAGGCTAGAACCTTCTCGTCGTAACGTGCCTCATGTAACGACTACTACTGAGGATTGGATGTGGTTCCAGCTTGCTATGGTATGTCATCATCTGAATCCCAAGTTTGATGCTAACGCAGGATAGGTGGACGAAGACGAGGATGGTGGGCTTAGGGGCCTTGCTGATGTATTGTTAGGCTATGGAGAACGACATTTTGATGGACCTGAAAATCGTCCCTCTCGAAGAGGCGTATGGGGAGGTGTCTTGCTGATGTGCGGGCAATTCGAACGGGTGAGACCCCCATTAACCCAATTGCCTGTGAATCTGAGAAAATTACAGGCTGTATCAGCACTCTGGGAGCACATAGAAACAGAGATTGAAGCGGTTCACCTTGCTATTGCCCTTGCCTACTATGGGCTGCTTAGAATTCCTTCCCGCGCAGAGACTTCTGATATGACACCCTGTGCGTCCACTGAATTCTGAAAAGCATATTGACTAAGTTCATTTCTCAGTGACCTTGTCGCCAGCATCACCGCCAGCTCTCAGCTTGTCAACTTTAGTATGGCGGTACATCCGACAGTTTGTAAAAATGGATGCAAAAGAGGCATTACAATATGTGTACTGCGTCTGTCTTTCTGCAGACCAAGGTGAAGGCGTCGGTCGGGAACAAGTCGAAACCGCATGGGAACTTGTCAGGCGGACCATCGTCCTTAGTAACAGTGGCCCCGCTTGGGAGGAGCTTGTCGGAGGTTTTAGACCTGATGGTTCCAGATTCGTACGTTGCCCTTTTTTATTGAATGCTCAAAGACACTGACGTTTCAAAGAGCGGAATCATTGAGCAAGGCACTTCCCTGCTTCATCTCCAGGACACTAGACAATTCAATGAAGAAATTCTGATACGTGCAGCCAAGGATTCGGAAGAGAATGATCGCATTGCAGAGGCGATCAAGCTCTATAATCTTGCCGGTGACTACCCTACCGTGGTTTCGTGTCTTGCACAGGCGCTAGGCAACACGATTGCCCAACCGACACCAGACGAAAAGGGTCGTGCTATTGAGAAGACAGCAGCTGATATTATACGGCACTACGAAAGAACTAATCGAGCAGTCGGAAAAGACCGTGACGCTGTTGTAAGGTTGCTCAAGATCAGAGAAGCAATGAACGCCAAGGCCGCGGGCAGGCCGGAAGTCGCGTTAGATGTGAGGCGACGTTTAGATCCATGCTTTCATCCTCACATTTTATAATAGATCATGGAATCAACGGACCTCATACCCCTTAGCAGTGATGTTGCCAAGATCACGAAGCGAGCTGAGGAGTTCAAGGACTTCCACGATGCTCTGCAACGGAATCTTCAAGTTTATCTGCAGCTCACTATGGATGCTCTTTCTGGCATCCATCAAAAAGCAAAGTCCTCTATCGTGGCTGACACAACACGGCAAATGGTAAGTATTTGCTTGTTATGAGCAAAGGTCAACTCACAAATCTTTGAAAGACTCTCGCTACTGTGCGAAAAAAGTCACGGTCGTTGATAATATTCGCTGGTATCCTGAAGTATCGAATGTCCCCAGATATCTATTCCTACTTGGCAAGACTAGATGTGGAAATCGCACTTTGATCGAGTATCCATCATATAATCGTGTAATATTATAGTAAATCGTGTCTACCTATACTTGGTTCATTGTCAAAGCCTTAGGCACTTTCAGAACTTTCATCTCCAAGGGCCTCCTGTTCTACATCCACCATCTCTTCTTGATGACGAGACTACGAAAAAAAATTAGTTTTTCATCATGAGAAGTTGCGTCACTTGCATGATATATTGCGGTCCAATAACCTGTCCAATACATGGCATTCATAGCATGCGAGAATGCTTCATCGCGACCAACTCCTCTGAGACTTGGTGCCCTTGTGATTGTCTGCAGTGGTTCTAAAGAGGAGGCCAAGTCGGGGTTGTGCGAGGGGACGTATGTATCAAAATCGATAGGTTGCGAATCGACCTCTGCATTGCCACTCCGAGGTTTCTTCAAGGGAGGGACGTTGTACCATCTACCATAATGTCAGTGATGAAGTCTGAGGCTCTTTCAAAAATGCGGGTTTACAACGGTGACCTGTGTGTGGGGACCTCCTTCCAAGACTTGTCTGGCCCGTTCAATGCTTCAAACTCCTCTGTAGCAGAATTCCATGCTTCAATGAGTGCAGAGTCGTCCCAGATTTCTTCATGAGTAAGCTCGCGACTCTCTTCGAATTCACCCTGACTCCTCGCCGCTGTACTGGGAGATTGAAGCACTTTGTCATTTGTCACCACTTGCGCATTGAAATTTGCGGTCACATCCTCCAGGTCTTGCGGTGCTGGTGTGAGATCTGCATAAGATACGATTGGTCTCATTTTTGGAAGAGACGGAGGCACAGCTTGGATATGGATGGAAGGATAGAGAGAGTAGATTCAAGTTTTCTATGATTCTAAGGATGCATTACTTAGGTGGAATACCATTCGGAAGACGTTTCCGCCCAACCTCCTTTGTCTCGTACACCCGTACTGCCCAACTTTAGCTTGTTCTTAGCTTTTCGGCCACCTAGTTCTTTGTACAATTCCCTCATTTCCTGTTTCCCAAGTTTATGGCTGGCCTGTACCTCCCACTGTTCTTCTCTCATCTCCTTAGGTGTTTGGTGACCTGATCGGTTCGCAGATTCGGTCATCGAAGCCCGGGAAAACTGAGGGGTGGCCCTTTCACTTTCACTCAATGACTTGAGATGTAGGACTCGCTGTAATCATTTTGAGAAATGAGACAATAATACGGTGAATCGAGCGATTACCCACCCAGTTCTGTTTCGATTCTCTCTTGGTCCATTTGCCAGGCGGTAAGCTTGCATCAACGAAATTTTCTCTCCTATAGTGCTGGAACCACACTGTACAGAACTTTGTCAAAAAAAGAAGAGGTAATAAGAGAATAGTATCGTTTTACCGTAATTCAAAGTTTGGCTTCGCCACCATTTCCTGCAGACTAGCGTGCAATTTGCAAGATCAGACAAAGAAAGATGGCCGAATATTCGCTGGCATATCTCGGTAGGAAGAAGTCTAAGGGGATCGCGACGTGGTGTCACTGATGTTAACACTGGTGCACTACGCAGGTGACGATGGGTTGGGGACGATGGCCGTGTAGGATAGGGTGAGCCAGGAGTAGATGTCTACGTCGTTGAGAGCGGTGCCAAGGTATAACGTACAGAGAAACTTACGACATTGATCCAGACATCGTCATCGTCAACGTTGTCCGAGATCTGGTGAGGTTGACTTGAACTTTCGGCAATCGACCTCAGCACGCTCTGTAGGAGACTCATGGTCGAAGTAGGATGGATGACGTCATACACTAGCGAACAAAGTCCAAATGCCTTTTGCGTATGATACTATCTCATTAGCTCCTAGCTTGCTCTCTCCATATATCCGGTCAACAAATGTGATCGGCACTTCGCCAATGCTATATCCAAATGCTTTCGCCCGGACCATCATTTCCATCTGAAAAACATAACCTTTGGACTGCGTCACCGTTATGATATGCTGTAGGACAGGAAGGCGATACAATCTTTTCCAAAGGACGCTGCATGTTAAACAATAAGAGAACAGTGGAAAAAAACTTGAAATCACCTGAAACTGCCAGTAAGGTCACTGACTCCAGGGCTCAAGACTGTCGACGCAAGAAAATTGGCCCCCCTTGACACCAGCTTTCGTTTCAAGTCCCATCCATGTACGCCACCTGGCATAGCCTCTGGTAAGTGTGGTATTGCGTTTGAGCGATAACGAGTTCCTGTCACAATATCCAAATTGTGCGTCTTCTGTAAGCTAATAAATTGGGGAATAAACTTGGGCTACACGTTGACTTGTGAGTAGCAATCGAGCAGTTCCAGCGGGTGAACATACATGGTGAGAAAAATCAGCATCCATAATTATTACGAAGTCCCCTGTGCAGAAATCGAGCCCATATATGTACGCGGTCCCCAAACCCAACTTTCCAGGACGTGGTTTTAAAACGATTTTGTCCTCTCCATAAAGCTTGGCAAGTTGTCGTGCTACCTCTTGAGTACCATCTGGACTTGCGTCGTCGACTACGATAATTTCCCAATCGAGTTTGCTGAGATGTGGCTAGTAAGCATCTCTGAATGCAATATTCCTTTCAAACACACTCACTTCTCTCGAAAAACTCGAGCAAGAAGCCAAACAACGATAGGCAAATTTTTCCGCTCGTTGTATGTTGGAAGAATTACAGAGTATTTGTGTGCGTCTGAGGAGGTAGACTTCATGGTAAAGGGATTCATGTTCGTAAAGTATGTGACGCGTTACATCAAAATGCAACCATCATCTACTCATTCACCCGCTGTTCGTGCTTTAACAAGTTTGCTACGTCAGACGTTGCGTGTTACAACAAACGATAGTCGAATTTATCTGGGCATGTTCGCTGGCACAGATCAACCGTTGAATTTACTCCTCGTTAACGCAGAGGAATACCGCGTTACACAAAGCAGAGTCATCAGCGGGCGGTTTGTCGGTCAAGTATTGATCCCCTGGCACGTGATTACCAAAGTTGAGACTCCAAGTCAAAGTACCGACCAGGTGCTTTATATCTGGTATGTCTTAATCACTGGAAACAGGTGGACAAATACTGGACATCATTTCAGAGGTTGTCACTGACTCATCTTGCTGATCAATGTCATGGGTGGAGTGTTGAATTACGAAGGCGGCAGTGTGAAGGTGATGGTGTTATGGCGGGCTCTAGCGATTGGAGTATGCATTGATAGTGCAGGACCTAATACAGACAATGGTAACCTGTAGAGAGACAGAAAGGACAAAAGTGGGGCACTATGGAACGGATACCTATGAGTATATAGAGTTGGACGTAGTCACGTAGAAAGTGAGACAAGACTAATGATGTCACAAGGTCTGAGCAGCCAGTACCATGACATTACCTAGTCTCATGCCCAGACGTGTCGTACGGAACAGCCCGAGCAGACTCCAAAATCGGAGTCAAAAATCCTGAACAGATTTCTCGCTCAGTCAGTTCGTAGAACGTCTGGCGCAAAATAGTAGGCAGGAGGGGGATAGGTCAATTATGTAATGATTCGTAAGCAATTCATGTGTTACAGCCTACGAGTACGCCCCCTCTTTTCCTCTATTTACTTCTCTTTGTATCTGTTTACCTCGGACATCTCTCTCTTCTGGGCCTTACAGCCTTTCTGTTCCCGCGCACAGCTATTGCTGTGCTTCCATCACTCTATTGTTCTCCTCCCCATTGTACTTATATTTAGATCCCTATTGTTCCCCATATCTGTCTACCATTGTCCTATTAGTATATAAACCCCATGTACTTAGCACTGCTCCTCAGCTTGACCTCAGCTGAGCA